>CM060966.1:42126986-42211986 GCA_030765045.1 Tenodera sinensis | reverse complement strand
CCACATGCGGGTCCCTGGGATCGAACCCGGGCCGCCTAGGTGGTAGGCGAGCGCGCTAACCGCTCGGCCACGGCGCCGCCGATTATTTAATATTTGTATTACCTCTGCAAACAGTTGATATAGATGATATTCTCAGCTAGACATTGTCAAGGTGTGGTATGCTTGAGTTTTACATTCTTGAAAGTGATTGCTGATGTAGATAAATGAATGAATGATTTATTGAACATCTTACACGCCTTGGGCTACCCCTAAGTTGGGCCCTAGTCCCTTTGCTCTTAGGGTAGCCCTACAATATACTTGCAGTTTACATACACATTACACGTGTTTACCGTTTCACTAATCTTATCCTGCTCCCACCTTTTAATTTTTATTTCTTTCATTTCACCTCCAAATCCTATTCACTTTCCCTCTTTCTCAACTTTTTTATGAGCTTCACTCTAATAGCTTTTATTAATCAGGTTACATTGCAATCCCCACCAATTTTCACTATCCCAGTTTCGGTTAGAGCGTTCGCCTACCACCTAGGCGTCCCGGGTTCGATTCCAGGGACCCTTATATGGTATTCGTGGTGGAGAAGCGGTGTCAGGGCGCCAAAATTTCATATCTTCCTCACATCATAGCTGGTGCTAGACTGACCACCCACTTCCAGGTCTTCACTCTGGTGCATAGGTTCCTGTGCTCCCCTACAGGCGTCTGATCCTAGTCACTGGCTTGTAAATCCTACATAAGGGTGGGATCTAATCAGATAAAGAAGAAGAACAGTACTTCACTATAACCTCAAGTTTTTTTATTTTATTAGAACGTATTGGCCTGGTGCCGGTACACTGGGCCCGGCTTACAGGTTATAACTTACATTTATATACAATTGGCTTTGTTCATATTTACATCTTTTTTGTGGTATATACAAAAAACCCATACGGTGACCATCATTAGGTCACCGAGAATAGTTTACTTTTGTCTTTTTTGAGTTCTATTCCGTCTTTGTGTTATATATATGTACATATTTACATTATTTACAGACACATACACGCACGCATTCACCCACGCACACACTCACACACATACGCACACACTCATCTTCACTGGGCACACCAGAAATATGCGTCCCAGCTCGCGCACTACACTATTTACAGTTTTGACACTATGTACACTGTCCCGCGGTGGCAGCTCCTGGATGATTTCCGAGGCAAGCGCCCTGCCGGAACATGTATGTGGCCTAGGAACGAGGTTGCGTGGACGCGCATTAGTCGGCGAGCCGAACCGCTTCTAGAACACCTTCACCACGAGTAAAGACCCTACTAGCTCATTTGTATTACCCAACCATTTTTTTAATCTTGTTACTCTCGGCGAAATGTACATTTCTTTCTTTCTCTCCTGCTTAGTTCTTCGTTTCTTCCTCACCCCCATTTATCCTATTTCATTTGACATTTTTTCTGCAGCTATTCTTGAATTCACACTTTTTTCGCTTCCTCCCGACTATCCACTGTTGTCAACCCCACCTTGGTTCTTTACCCTGTTTCTTTCGCGCTCCAGGGGCTCTAATGACCTAGCTGTCGACGGGCCCTTAAACCCTAATCACTCACTCACTCTTTTGCGCTCCGCATTCTTCCGCATTTCACCTTGCGTTTTGCTCACACCACACGTGTTGCAAGATGCGGAGTAGTCTGTTCTGTGTCATTCCTGCTGATGCTTGAACATTTCCTCGTCTTTGTTGGTGTAATGATTGCTGGTCCTGGCTCTGCCTGATACAGCTTGAACTTTTAATGTGTGCCCTCTTGCTTCATTTCTCGCTTGTCTTCGCTGATTAACTCCTTTGTGCCTTTGTGCATACATTATGTCCTCGTTGATGTAAACAGTTGATCCTCTCAATTTTCTGCCTGTTTTAATACTTCTATAGTGTTTCATATGAATATTTGTTTTCCCTGGTGCCTTGCCGATTCTGAATACGTGGCAAATCTCGTAGCATCTCAGATGTATTTCCAAGTTGTTCACTACTAGATCTCTTAAAGCTTGATGTACTCCAACTCCACGTTTTTCTTCAACTTCTGAAATTATTACGTTGTATTTTCTGCTTTTGCATTCCATTCTTATCCAGTGTTCTTTTTCCAGTTTTGAATTTCTAGTTTTAACGTATCCATTTCTTTGTTTCCCCTATGGAGTTTCATCCACTCTTGTCTGAATCTCTTCGCCAGTCCTTTATCTCTTACTAAAAACTGTTTCGTTTATGTATTCTTTAGCTGCAATGTCAGTTAACTCCTTTCTCCCCCCGGCCGCGGGAGCTTCCTTCACTGCAAGTCCGGTCACCTCCACTTCTTGATGTCAATAAACCATCTGATTGTTGAGCTTGTTCTCAACATGAGTTTTTGCAACATCGTGCGCTTTGAGAGCCAAGTTTCATCCAGTTTATCTCGAAATAATAATGTTAACTATAATGTATTATAATGTTCATTTTCTAAGGAATGGGTTTACCTCTTAAAAGTAAAAGAAAGGTTACAGTTTTAATAGCTTTGTTACATACATAAAATATTTTCTGGTGTCCTTTTGAAAGGACAATAGGCATTTTCACAAATATTTCAGCACTATTTCAGTGATACAGAAAATTATGCTTCTGTAATTTTGTTTCAGGGTTTAACACTTGATCAAGTGTTCAGTATAGTACTGGTGGATGTGCACACACAAACTGATAAACATTTAGACATACCAGTAGGTATAATGCCACATGTGAATGCAATAGATCCTTACTTGTCAGATGTAGATCCTGGAGATCAAGATACAATGGCCTATGGTAATTTATGAGGGAGTCAGTTGAGGGCTGAAGCAGAAGTTTTTCAACGCTACATTTCTACACCAACGCATCCAGAGGGAGTTGAAGAGAGTGAAGAAGAAATAGTGTAAATCAGATTCTAGGATGTGATAAAAGTAGAAATAACTGTGGTGTAGCTAGTGGTCATGAAGGCAATAATTTAGAGGAAAGTAAAGCAATCACAAATTGCAGTGAAAAACGATATGTTTGGAAATGTGGTAAGTTCAATGTTTTTTCCTGCTGTGTGGCCCCAATGATACTTGCAAAACAGGACCAGCATTCTTTAGAATCACTTTCAACTAAGTACTCTTTATAATGATGTGCTGTACTTCTAGTGGAGAAGAGTAACAGTTATGCTGCAAGGAAAAACAAGATTCCGTCTTTGTGATAAAAAAGCTTCATTTATTAAACGCCAGAAGTGTATGTTCAGCTTCATATAGCATGTTTTGCTAGCCATCATACAAAAGACTAGAATTTCTGTATTTGAACTGCTGATAAAATAGATGCCTTTGTTTCTACTGTCATTTTAAAGGAACGCTTGTTTTTGACAAAATAGTACAGAATAAATACAAAATTGTACTAAATTATTTTTCACTGCATTGGCATCCATTCTGTGCAGTCGGTTTAATTTTTTTAACTTTCAGGTATATCTTGGATAAAAGGCTAAGCCAAGCTGGTAAAGTAGTGTTGAGTTCTGGAAGCTGTTGGAAGTAACTGCAAAAAGTATGTCTGGGCGCAGGAAATCAGGTTAAAGCTTTACCAAAGATTCTATGCCTTTTACGTTTGCCACTTGACAAACTTCTCTCCGTAATTGATTAGATACATTTGTAGTGAGCGTCGAAAGCTGCAGTGGAGCTACCTTGTTATGACACAAAGAAAAGCCCATTGCACCTCGTGTTTAGGTCACGTTATTTATCGGTGTTGGGAGATATGGTCATTTCATTGGTTGCCTTGGGCAACCGTGCAAGGACACGCCATACCTTCTGCTAAACAGTTATACCATTAACCACCACAAAGGTTACAAAATGCATAGAAACGAAACATATGTTTACGCTCTCGGTCATATTGGCTAAAAGAGAAAGAGACAGTGAGTGCATTTCGTTTTGTCATACAGAATTCTCACCACAGACTGATAACCATATCTCACCAGCTAGCGCAGCACACACCTTTGAAGGGGTTAAAATCGAACGAGAAAACATTACGAGTCCAGATTAGTGAAATGTATATGTATGTGTGAGAGAATGTAAAATGAATCTTGAATGGAATTCATTAATCACATAGCAGGCAGCACTTTATAAGAAAAGTGTAACCGGAAAAGTATTCTCCAGTGATGCCAATACTTCTGGCTGCATACAATCAAAAATAAGTAAATGATAAATAAAATAGTAAATAAACAGAGAATAAATAATGTAGTATGTTTTCGCTTTAATCAAAGTATAATTCGTAAACTTAACTTTACTGTCCTATTAGTCATCAGAGAGATACAACAGGAACTTTATTCCCAAAATATGCATGATATATTCACCCAAATCTTATACAGAGATAAATTTATCTCGTGTTTCTAAGTATTATTAGAACAAAATAGTAATTTATTTAATCGCAGAGCTCTTTATTCTCACAAATGCATCACATAAATCACTATATAAAAACGTATATAATACTGTACTATATTCTTCTAGCTCTACTTAACATTGTTTTTCCATTTGGTATCAATTAGGAAGGTGAAAGGGAAGACATTACATTCCTTCTAACATGTTCTTCATAAAAACATTACAAACAAAAGAGTCTAATGGCATTTTGTTCTTATCTATTCCAAGATAATTCAAGATACATATTTCATTTGTAATGAAAATATCTTACACATAAAGTAATTTAACCCGAATGATTAGACTTGTTTTTTAGAAAAATGAAATTTTCGAACAATTTTACACGTAAAGAGTAATTTAGGTTGACGGCTTTTTTTATCGTAACCTTCAAAGATTCTCTACATAAATACCAAGTGTAGTACTAAATCGATTTGTCGTTGTCGACTTACACTCGTACCCTAACACTGCTTTTTTGATTGAGAGAGTCTCAAAGCATGTATTTGCTGAGAAATTTCTGTATTAAATTGTTGGGTAAAATACTATACCTCCTCTACTTAATAAAAGCACGTAGGAGAGAAAGTAATCAAAACTACACGTTAATGTCGGCTCGTCGCCCCTCCTATGCTATCCTACGCCGACTGTTGCTTTCTAGTCTTCTGCTCCGGCTCCTTTGGCATGTGACTTTAATCTCAGGGTATGCGTGGATGTTTACGAATAAAACCAGAACTTCGTTGAAACACTTTTATTCTCACCAAAATAAGAAAGCGTGAGATTTGCCGATCGTTATTAAATTAGTTGAGTCGTTACCGTGTCTCTACTAAGACAGAAAATCGTTAATATTAACTATAATGTGTCCTCACACTTGAGAATCCGGAATACAAGTCTCGTGACTGAAGATATGGACGACGAATGTAGTGACCCGCCGGGTTCTGGAGGGCAACTCTTAACGACCCTTTCTCTCCGGGTTCTCGCAGGCAAGTGCCTGTGCGTTATGACGCTCTCTATACCTTTCACTTCCTAATTAGCGACAGGGTTTCGAAGAAACGACCATCCCTTGTTTTTCAGGCTCACACCTGCGCTGAGCGATTTCCAGGAAAACTGGTCTTTCCTGATCTCGCTCGACTACCTGAAGCTCGCCCCTAATGACTTGTCTGTACCTTTTCGTGCCTTTTGACAATTTTAGTCACAACTAATATTCCCAGATCTCGTACATTTATACACGTAACAATTTTAACATTTTCTGATTATCTAATTCCGCCATGTGATGTAGTATTATATCCATAATTATGGCGTTCACAATTTCGGCTTCAACGTCATTCAATTTTTCAACTTCTATTTTATGAATGTGTTATTTTACACGTAGCATGCAAACATTTAAAAGCTTTGGACTTAGAAGAGCGTCACTGAAGGAATCACGTTTTCAGTGAAGAACAATAATTAAACGACGAGGAAAACTGAAGCGTATAATTTTTACTTTTTCTACTATGTAGAGTAAATAGGAAAGGTATTGCATTCGACCCAAAATTTCAATGTAAAGATTCCAATGGAAATGTTTCGTGGCCTCTTCAACAAAAAAGTAGAAAAACGTGTGTGTATGGATCTGCGCGTGTGTCTGTTGTCGAGCGTGTGTCTGTGTGTGTGTCAAGAACTAAAATGTTATTAAAAGCAAAGTTTGTATTAAGGATGTTTCAAGAATGCGACACGAAGATTTTGAAGAAAATTCCTTGGAAAATGTTTTTCTGAAAAATAGCTCTTACGATTTTAATTAAGGCGCCGTATACTTAAGTTTCTTTTTATAGCAAATGGAATATATATTTGGAACTTTCTGGCTATAGTCCATGCAGTCCTGTTTACTCCTAAAATGGCTTTTGCATAACTAGTACACCATAAGAGACATAACAGGTCTTACCATACCAAAATGTAGATCTCATTAAAACACACGTTATGTCCAAAGGTAGGTATTCCTTGTGAATTGAATCATTTCCGAGATATTCGTTGTTATTTATGGGAGTTTTGCAATACTTAAACTGTTCTAAACCGGAAGGTCGTTGTGCACTTCTTTATCTCTTGGCGTGCAAAGACCGACATTTCAAAGCCATCATATAGCGACCACCTTTAACAGATTTGACTATCGCCTAAAGCCTACTGCATTCCCATACTTACCTTGCAGCGACAAGAAACTTAGCAACAAGGTAATTTCTGTAAATGTTTACCTCAACTAAGATGAAGAAGATAGAGGAATAAGCGTTTGTAGAGAACGTCTTGTGAGTGCAACACTTCAGATTTTTTAAATAGAGTTTCGCCTTTCGCGAATATGAACTTGCTAGTTTTAATTATGCACGGACTTTATAGACATTAAAACAGCACGTAGGAAAATAACGTTGAAGTGTAATTGAGCTATAGCTAAGGAAGTCATAGATAATTAACCGCCCCAGCCCGTCGTAGAGTACTTCGGCCTATCCAGGCAGCATTCAGACCGGCTTTTGTCTACTGATCAGCGATCCTTGGTCTCTATTTTTTGAAGTACGGGGTGAGTGTAGATAACTTCAAGTAAACTGATTAAGAATTCCTATCCTATAACGGGTATGCGGCTCAAGTTTACTTTATTATCTATTAGGGTGTGAATAATGGCTAGCGAGATGTGCGGGGATCAAAAGGACGGCAGCTCTTTCTGTAGCAGTATATTAGGTGAGTAGGTATGCCGCTAGAGCAGTTCAGCCGTATTATACCGTTATCGACACACAGAGGTAACCGGAACCGGTAGATGGCAGGTATATGTGTGGTCAATTGCCTGAGTGTTTGCCGCTAATGAGTTGTCTACTCAACCACCCACAGCTGCAATGGATTATCTGGGGCTCATAATGTTCCCCAAGGAAATGAACGATGCAATGCTCTCGATTTAGCGATAGCAGCGGAAACACACGAGAACATGAAGAGTTTAATATCCTGTTCTCTTCGTGTGAACCCACAAGTTGTGTTAGTAAAGCTGGAGTTCTTATATACGGGGTATAATGAACGCTTAATGATTCTATGGTTCTGTATGAAGATACACAAGTTATACGAACTAACATTTGAAAGACAGGCCAAACAATCTATTGGGGAAAACTTGTATCAGCCATTTTTACCTTCTCTGCTACGTACGTATAAGTACGGGAAGTATTTTTTCCGACCCAAAAATTCCATGCTCAGATTTCACCGGAAATATATATTTCAATGCCCCCAGAGCATTTGTAGAAAAAAAAAGGTCCAAGTGTTTGTGTGTGTGTGTGTGTGTGCGTGCGTGTGTGTGTGCGTGTGTGTGTGTATGTGTGTGTGTGTCTGTAAATCATAACTCAAACACGAAAAGTCAATTAAAAACTGTAGTTGGGATTTACGTTTAGTATCTTTCAAGAATGTGACACCAAGTTTTTAAAAAGATTGTTCTATCCTAAACCTTCTTTACATGGAAAACTTACACGGGTTTTTATTTGCTCAGTAATGGTCAATGATTTCGGTTAAATGCATATGTTTATGGCAAATGAAATGTATATTTTGAATTTTCTGGTTGTAGTCCTGCTTACCCTTAATGACCTTTGCTCAACTGGTAAACCGTAAGAGTTAGATCAAATTTTTGATTGTTCAAAGATTGTTCTATACTAAACCTCCTTTACATGGAAAACTTTACACGGGTTTTTATTTGCTCAAAAATGGTCAATGATTTCGATTAAATACATATGTTTTATGGCAAATGAAATGTATATTTTGAATTTTCTGGTTGTAGTCCTGCTTACACTTAATGACCTTTGCACAATTGGTAAACCGTAAGAGATCAAATCTGACTATACCAAAACTGTAGATCTCGTTAAAACAGAATCTATGTCAAGTGAAATTTTTTGTGAGTTGAAGAATTCGGAGATATTCCCGTTATTTGTTCGAATTATACAATGCTTAGCATTCTCAAATGGGAGGTTGTTATACATTTTTTTATCCCCTAGCCATGCAAAGAGAACGGAATTTCAAAGGCACCATATAGTGACAACTCTTAAAACATTCTACTATCGCTTAAAGCCCCTTGCAATAGAGTAATAAGATAATGTCTACAAAAGTTTATCTCGATCAACATGAAGTAGATACAGGTTGTAAGAATAGCTTGTGCAGAGTAGAGAAAATCACGTGAGTGCAATACATCAGATGATTACAATTGTACTGTATGCCCACGACAAGAAGGCTAAAGGGGAATGAAGAGCAGAGGGGGCTTCAATTGTTTATCTGCTCCGGTAGCGTATCTGTTTACTAGGAAATGAGTGCATGAGAATGCATATGAGTCACACACGTTGCCAGATCTAATGCGCTTTGCAGTATTACAGATGCAGAGATTTTTTAGTATTGTTTATGCATTATTTGGCTCTCGCTGCTAACACGCGCTACGGCACTACAGTTATATACTCGTATTTTGTTAGTTTTATTCTTGGCTTAATATTTACATATGACTGCAGTTCGAAAGAAGGGACCAAGTATTCACAGTGAAGCAAGGGAGGTAATTAGAAAAGTGACAGAAGTATGTGACGAAGAAGCGAAATCAGGACAATTGAAATGTTTATTATCACAAAGAAATTTACGTGTGGCAAATTATTGTGGGATATCGTAACATAGTGTAACTAGAATAAGAAGAGAAGGTGTTAAAGCTGGTGAAAAATCACTTCATACTCCGGGGAAAAAGAGACCAAAGGCCGAGGAATGCAAATTTCATTGTGATGACAAGTGCCCACTGTACCGAAGCTACTTGCAGCAATTAGGGAAAAAATAAATTTTCCTTAGGGAAGAGAAACTCTGCGGAAGCTATTGCACGATATGGGTTTCAAATGGAACCGATGTGGAAGCAAGAGAAAATTACTTATTGAACGTCCAGATATAGTTAACTGGAGAGCTAAATACCTAAGAGCTATAAATGGATGCAGAAATGCTGGGAGAAATATAATTTACATTGATGAGTCCTGGGTGGACAATAATTTGACATTTGGGAAGTGCTGGCAGAGTGATGATATCTACGGGATTACGACAAACACTAGCTCTTCAAACCGCCCGATTCTTGTAAATGCAGGCGGCAACGAAGGTTTCATACCCGGAGCTTCTTTAATATTCAAAGCTGGACTTGCTAGCGGCGATTATCATGGCCAAATAAATGGAGAAAATTTCCAGAAATGGTTGGAGAAGAAACTGTTACCTAATATACCCTGCAATAGTGTCATCGTGCTTGATAATGCTCCATACCACAGTGTACAAGAAAATAAGCCTCCGTCGAAATATGCTGTAAAGCAAGAAATGGTACAATGGTTGGAGAATAACAATATTTCATATTCTGCTGCAATGCGAAAGACCGACTTGTTTGATTTAATTCAAATACATAAACCAAAGGAAAAAATATACCATATCGACAGAATAATAGAAATGCATGGGCATACGGTTCTTAGATTACCTCCTTATATGTGCGAGTTGAACGCTATAGAATTGGCATGGGCAGCAATAAAACGACGTGTAAGAGAGCATAATGTAACCGGCGATCTACATTTAAGAAATCTACAGCAGGTGTGTGAAAGTGCAGTGAACTCCGTTACAACAGCTGATTGGGAGGGCTGTGTTAGGCACGTTAAGAAACTTGAGGATGAGTTCAGGCAAAAGGATGGGCTAGCGGAAGATGCAATAGACAATTTTATTATATCACTAGGAGGTCTGACGAAGATCCAGAGAGCGGTAGTGACAGCAGCGAAGGTGACGACTTCTCCGACTCGGATCTTGCACGACAACTGGACTTCTAGGTGAGTTACGTGACAACGCTGTGTATTTTAAACGAACCTAGCATCCTTATCATACTCGGAAACTAGACATAAACACCGTGCGGGAAGCAAAACATGATTACGTTACACATTCCTAAGCCTCGCCTTCTTGTTCTGGGCATACAGTACCTGTGTTGCATGAAAGAAACGACTTCACAAAAGTGAATTTAGATCCTTTTGAATTGTGTGAGGGTTAACGCAGACAGTTTTCAGTTCGATTTTGGCCTACATTTCCGGGGCAAAACTAGCAATTAATCTAAAGTTGCGCAAAACTAAACTCAGGATAAATTCGCACAAGTCGTGGTAGATTAATAATATTGCTGTAAAATGTGCTTTCAGATGGTAATATAATTTGATGTTTTAATGTTACCCGAGATTTCCGTTGGACTGCTCAAAGTATCAAAGTCCGCAACCCACAAATGCCCATAGCAATAGACTGCAGCAAATTGATTATATAAAGACTTGATGATCCCGGTATCAGATTATACCAAAAGGTCAGATACCGTTAAGTCAATAACACGGGCCACGCCGTGTAAAGAGATTACGCGGGTTTTGAATCATTAATGCCAATCATGGAAGTTTTAGTTTATACACTGTGACGCTGCGGCAACGGCCCAAGCTTCGGGTGTCAGATACTTCGACATGAACGAAGACCAGTAGTGCTCTCGAACAGCCTAAACACCGGAAACGATATCTTCAGGCAACAGTTATGTTCTCCGAGCGAGTTTTGACTGCTGTGGCGTGCAGTAAGGGCTGCTCCTACTGCGGGAGAGTTTTTAAATGTCTGTGTTAAAAGCCCGTAGGATAAAGCATCTGAAACAGGAGGGTACTCGTACGTATTTCATTTTAAATAAAGAAAGTGAGGTGAGATGAAAATGGAATCAATTCATGTTAGTGAAGTGGCATGAAAACTTTATGATGTGAAGTGGAAAGTGGACAAAATCACAATATCATTATACATAGAAAAGTTGCCTTTTAGTCATTAAATATATAAGTTAATGAAAACCGGTGACAAAAGGTTTATGCTAAGATTGATTTTACTCTACAAGCGCAGCAACCAACATTTGAAAGCGGAATACTAGGAGAAAGTGATCCCTTGTAACATTACACAATCTTTCAAACTATAATTAAATTATTCCAATCCGCTTCTACTGGCTCCTAGAAACAAACACTAAAATGAACTTAAAAACAGTTTTTTCTTTCTAATTTGATATATAATTGTTTTTTCACATGTTCCCAAAGATTTAGTACGTTTCAGAAAACATTGTTTATCTTCAAATGCTTACGCTCTATAAACGCCACATGCAAACACTACAAAAAGTAGTCTTGGGAATAGTTCTTAGTTCTCAAACTGAAGTAAGGGTAAATAGTCTATTATTTAGGATTTGAAGCTTTCACGACCATGATTATTCGTAAGCGCTTCTCGGGTTACTTGCCGTGCGATGAGGAAAGTGATGAAGGCCACAGAGTGAAGATGGCCGAAAGCTCGAGTTAACTTTATGGACATCGCACGGCTGGTAACCCGAGAAGCACTTATTATCTATTATGTTTCTGCTTGAGGAAGGACCTGCACGCACAACTGGGGAGAAAATTTTCATAAGGATACTATTGATATAAAACTCGTCGCGGTACCAGTTTTCGTTGTTTTGTGGGCTGATTTTCTTTAAGCTGCTACATATTCGGGTCTTACTTTATGTACCTAGTGCTTTCTTGTGGCAGGGTTGGCTGCTTCTCTTTTTGTCTCGGCTGCTGGACTTGTAGGGTTGAGTGGAATAAATGTGTGTACACTTCAAATAATTATACTTATTCGTTCCTCAACCCCCGCCCTCTTGAATACGGACTCTTGAGTAAAATTGAAGAGCTTCTGGTTGAATTGAAGAGAGAATGCATATCCTTTATTTTCAGTAATGTTTGTATTCAGAGGATGCACAACATTCTTACAGATATCATGCATCACAAGTGTGATGCATCTGTTAGACTCAGAGAGAAACTGGTGAACATGTGGGGCAAAGGAGTTTATTTGGAATGTGGATTCTTGAGCTATAGGTAAATGGTTCACAAGTTTAGGAAGTTACAAAGCCCATAAACAGAATGCCATAGCGCGATGTTTCAGACACATTTATGTGTTTTTCACTTTCTCTACTGCATATAGTGGGAAATATTGTATTCGATGTTGAGATTCCACGGAAATATGTTTTGAGACCCCCAGAATTCAAAAGGAAAGCATTTTTAGAAAAGGGTCCGCGTGCACGCCTACGTGTATGTGTCAGTGAGTGTCTGTGGGTACGTCTCCCTGTGAATAGTATAACTCAACAACGAAAATTCGGTTAAAAACCATAGTTGCTATTTAAGTTTAGTATCTTTTACGAATGCGACACGAAGTTTTTGAAGAACATTTCTTCAACTTAAATTTCCCTTTACATTAAAAATATTTTCTCAAAAATGGCTAACGATTTTGATTAAAATGTTTAAGACTTTTTTTTTTCAGATGAAATGTATATTTTAAACCATATGGCTGTATTATATATAGTCTTATTTACTATTGTCGACTTTGCACAAGTGCTAAACCGCAATAGATAGATGTGCAAAACGCGTAGAGCTCCTTAAAACGCACAGGTTATGTCCAAATGCATTTTTGTGGAGTGAACCATTTGGGAGACATCCCTTGTTATTTGTGTGAACTTTGCAATACTTAAACGTTTCTCAAATGGGAAGTCGTTACTCCTGGCCGTGCAAAGAGACCGAAATTTCGAAGGCTCCATATAGCGACCAGCTTTAAGAGATTTGACTATCGCTCAAGACCTACTGTATCCCATATTGCCCTGCACCTACAAGGACATTAACAATACAATAAATTCTGCAAATGTTTGTCTCTGCCAACCGAAACAAAAGAGAAGTAATAAGAGTACATGTGTTGTAGAAGAGTAGAGAAATTTATATGTGTGCAACATGTGATTTTTACATACATTTTGTGCAGAAAAATGTTTAGTAGCAAGTAAAATGCTGTAAAAATGAATTTTTAACTTAAACACAAATAAAATATCAATTTGAGGAAGTTATCTACTTATTTTACTGAAATTCCTAATTAATTTAATAACTTTCACCGCTTCAAAGCCCACTTTCTCTCACGGTCTACATAATACGTGTGGGAGCCAAATGAACACGTTAAATATACTATTAATTTGATTTGTTTAACAAAAGTGGAACACAATAGTGTCACATTTCGATTTAGTCTCCGTGACGTGGAGCACAGTTCTCCTTCACTCAGGAACTGCATGGATTCCTCTGAGATGGAATCATAAGGTTGCACATGTAATCATTGGAACGACATTTCTTTCCTACCACCGCACTCTGTGCAGTCCAAACACTCGGTAACCACTAGGGCGACGTCTGGTGAGTACAGCGCATGTGGAAATTGTGGAGTGAATTGCCGTGCCACCACCTCGAAGACATTTTGCGAAATATAGACGCGTCATGAATAATAATAATAATTAATAATAATAATAATAATAATAATAATAATAATAATAATAATAATAATAATAATAATAATAATAATAATAATAATAATAATAATAATAATAATAATAATAATAATAATAATAATACTAATAATAATACTAATAATAATACTAATAATAATACTAATAATAATACTAATAATAATACTAATAATAATACTAATAATAATACTAATAATAATACTAATAATAATACTAATAATAATACTAATAATAATAATAATAATACTAATAATAATAATAATAATAATAATAATAATAATAATAATAATAATAATAATAATAATAATAATAATAATAATAATAATAATAATAATAATAATAATAATAATAATAATAATAATAAGAAGAAGAAGAAGAATAACAACAATAACAACAATAACAATAACAACAATAACAACAATAACAATAACAACAATAACAATAAGAATAACAATAATAACAATAACAATAATAAGAATAACAATAACAAGAATAACAATAATAACAAGAATAACAATAACAAGAATAACAATAATAACAATAATAACAATAATAACAATAATAATAACAACAATAACAATAATAACAATAATAATAACAATAACAATAACAACAACAATAACAACAATAACAACAATAACAATAACAACAACAATAACAACAATAACAATAACAACAACAATAACAACAATAACAATAACAATAACAATAACAATAACAATAACAATAACAATAACAATAACAACAACAACAACAACAATAATAATAATAATAATAATAATAATAATAATAATAATAATAATAATAATAATAATAATAATAATAATAATAATAATAATAATAATAATAATAAACAATAATAACAATAACGATAACAATAACGATGGTAATAACGATAGTAATAACGATAACGGTGATAATAACCATGATAATAACCATGATAACGGTGATAATAACGATAATTAAGATCATAAAGATGATGATGAATATGATGATGATGATGATGATGATGATGATATACTGAGGCGTGACTAATGTTCATATTTTCAACTATTTCATCCACCGTCAGAAGGCAATTTTCTATCAATTAGCTTCAACGACTAAAACAGACTGTATCACAAAGCACTATGGCTTACGTTAGCGGGGAGCGTCTGTCACAGAAGTTTAGCTGTTCCTGAAATTTCTACAACACTGGTATAGTTACTGCAGCTATTAACACTTTTTACTTCCATTCGTCGATGGATTTCAATAGATTACGTATTTTTGCTGCTCGAAAAACGTAAGGCAGAGTGTTGTTCTTCGTTGGTGCATATCGAAAGTAGGGCAACCATTTCAGACTGGTATTGCGCCAGCGAGTCATTTTTCTGTATTGTACATAATAATGATTGGCGCTCGAGACACAGTTCCAAAACATCTAGTCCAGCGGACTTCCCTAGCGCTGGGCAAGAGACGGCTACCCGATATTGGTGTTACAGCCATACGAGTTTCCATAACCATTTTAAGAACATTCATTTAAGTTTTAGGATAATCTCTCCTTTCTCGTTATATTTTTCTGTTTAAATTTGATTGCCTTATATATCCCTTTTGCGCTTCTTTGCATTATTATTGTGATTTTATTATTTTCTTTGAGTTGCTACCCATGTTTTATAACAACTTTGCTTATGTTGCTTAGATAATTTTGCTTTTGTACACTTTTGTTCTCGAGGCAGTCTGCTTATGGAAGAAGTAGTTAAATAAACAAATAAATAAGTAGCTACTTCTTGGTCATCCTTTAAAACATTTGTATCTGTATACCAACTTACAGAACAATGACCCAATACCTTTTAAATTTTTCATTTTACTCCTCTTCATATGTATAGGATTTTGCCAGGTAATACATAAAATTCCTCTGCAAAATGCATGTTAATGTTAGTTATATCAGACATAAACAGTTGAAATGTCACTGTAGCTTTACAAAACACATAAAAGTATATATGCACATGTTGAAAAACGCCAAGTACCAACATAGTTTGCTATTTCTATACCTGAGAAATGTCTTCCTCAGCGGTGCTTTCTCTACTACAAATATTTTAACTGTAGAGTATACCTTTTAAACTCTGTATGAATATGAAATGTTTTTATATTTGTTTTGTGTGGCAGGAGCGTCACGTTCGTGAAAACAAACCTCTTTTCCAGTACATGAACGGATATAATGTTATTCCCACTAATACGCTTATAGCAGTTATAACTGTTTTGAAACAGTGGGGCATCAGCACATTATAGGTACCAATGTTCTAATTTGAATGTAAACAGTGATTTGCACAAAGCCACTAAATAAACGGCAACTGACTCGCATGATGTGATCAATTTCATTATTAGAGTTTCACTTTTCCATTACTATCAAAGGTAGAAATAGCAAACAATGATACCATAGATTGTGACTCTAATTGCATTCATTTAACTGAAATATTAACATAATATAGGAAATTGTAATACGTCTTAATGTTGCGATTAGACGTCAGTCATTTATATGTAGAAACGATTTGTGGTTTCCCAAGTTACTGGATGTATGTCTTACATTTTAATACCTCAAATTCATACCTCATTTCACATATTTAGATTAATTTGGCACGTTTTAAATCTAAATATGAATTTACCTGCGATAAAGAAAAATACTTGTCTTAAATAACAATACTGAATTCTCTTCTTGGAGTTCTTAGAGGTAAATGCCTTCGCTGGTTCGTAAACTGCCATTCATTACTGAGTTATCTTGTAATACTTAAAGTTCATTCTAACCCATGAGCATTGTCGTATCTCTTAAGTGAGGCTGAGTGTTCTTACTTGCTGAGTTGCATACATGATGTGATTGGTGAATATTCAAATCTGAAGCAGCTTCTTTCCTAAGCCCTCGGAAATAACAAGCAAAACGGGGCATTAAGAAGCTGACTTCATTTGTTTAATCAACTACCATGAAAGATGGTGATAATCAAGCAGATTGTGATGCATAGAGAAGTATTTGCAATGCAGAAAATGTTAATTGCTATAGCAAAGTTTTGAAATCCAAGTGATGGACATATAAGGACTTACATTTATAAAATATTCTCGTGAAGATGTGATGAGTTATGCGGTAGTGACGACAAGGAACAATTTGAAGAGAACAGAGTTTGAGGATCTGTATTTAGGAGCTATTTAAAATCGGTAGCTTAACTATTGTTCTAGATTGAATTAAAAATAAGATTAAATATCAATCGGAAAATCAAAGGGTATTTAACAGCAGTTGTGATTCCTCTGCGCCTATACGCCCCTGAGACGAGATCCGTGCTGACTAGCCGACAGACTGCTTCATATTTGACGCCCAATGATGAAATATCAATCAGTGCAAAGTTTTGAAAACTAAGAGATGGACATATAAGAACTTAAATTTATAGAATACAAGCTGACATATCCGATGTTTCCTGTGGTTTGATGATTTATCCCTAAAACCTTTTAAAATATTTCACTCAATACGCTTAAGCAAGGTGACTATCGCTCAAAGCGTGCTGCAGACCATGACAAGGCTTTTGATTTTCAGGACAAATGTTGGTGTTCACCACCACACACAATAAACACAATCAAAAAACACTTCAAACACTTCAGTACATTGACCCTGTATACAGTTACCGAAGGCGCACTACAGTCCACCTGCATGCGTTTCTGAATTAACACTATTTCAAAATATTTCAGGCCGTCGTGAGTAAGAATGTGAGGAAGTTTTTCCGAATTAGCTTCTACTCCAGTACACTCCCACTAGGCCAGGTAACTGCTATTCTTTGTCACGATTGTATAACTTTAAATGTAAAAATAACTCTGCTAATAAACAAAAATATGCATCGAAGAATTCTTTTTTAATCATATAACCTACAAAATACCAAGAAATTCATTTAAAAGAAACTCGTAATCCTAAAGTCAGGACATTTTGTTAATGCTGAAATCGTTATTTTTCCATTAATGATACTTCTATCTCGTAAAAACTATAGGTGATGGAATGACTTCATTGTCAGTTTTGAATTGAGGGTAGGTAACTAATAAAACATTTTTACTTTCTCTACTACGTAAGTAGAAGTATTGTATTCCATCCAAAAATTCGATGTCGAGATTTTACCGGAAATGTATATTTTGAGGGCCCCTGAATCCAAAAAGAAAATATTTATGGAAGATCCTCCGTGTGAGTCTGTGTCTGTGTCTTTGGGTGTGTGTGTGTGTGTGTGTGTGTGTGTGTGTGTGTGTGTGTGTGTGTGGACAGCTCAAAAACGAAAAGTCGGCTAAAAACCAAAGTTGGTATTTAAGTTTAATATGTTTCAACGATGCGACAAGAAGATTTTGAAAAGAATTACTCCAATCTAAACTTCCCTTTACGTGGAAAATTTTTCGAAAGTTTTGATTTTCTTGAAAATAGCTAACAATTTTGATTAAAAATGACATGTTTGAGATATTTTTATGACAAGTGAAATGTATATCTTGTATTTTGTGACTACAACCCATGAAGTCCTATTTTCTGCGGATGACTTTTGCATAACTGGTAAACCGTAAGAGATAGACCAAATTTTACTATACCAAAAATGCAGATCTTTCTAAAAAACAATATTTATGTCCAAATATATATATATATATATATATATATATATATATATATATATATATATATATATATATATATATATATATTTTTTTTTTTTTTTGAGTGAACTATTTCGCAAATATTTCTCGTTATTTGTGTGTTTTGGGAAACTTATACTTCTGTCAAAAGGAACATCGCTATTCATTTTTGTACATGTTAATCGTGCAAAGAGAACGGAATTTTAAAGCCTTAAAAGATCTATCACTCAAAGTCTACTGTATCCCCATGTTCCTGATGCACATGCAAGAAAACGAGCAATAAAATAATTTCTGCAAAGGTTTATCTCAACTAACACGAAGAAGATAGAAGAATAGTTTGTAAGAATGGTTGGCGCAAGAGTAGAGAAAGTCATGTGAGTGCAACACATCAGATTTTTTCATCAGGACCAAAAATGTTACCGACCAGTGTTACAAAATCACAAATATTTCTCCGGTACCTCTTGCACAAAGGAAACCATTGTTAGCATGATTAGCATTATTAAAATCATTATCATTACCATTATGACCACCATTATTACTATTGTTGTTATTATTGGTGTTATTATTCCATCTTTAATTCATTTTTCAGGACCGTTACCTGTTTTGGTAAACTCGCTATTTTGTAGTTTCGGTTATATAAGTTCTTTCTACAAATTAAGTGTTCTGTGAGAATTTGAAACCTTATAACATCTTTTCTTCAAAATAACGATAGTTGAAAGGCACTCGCGTGTTCCCGAGTATTTCCGTAAGCTAACTAGGTCATGAATTCAACAAATATTAATAAAGTGTCAAACGTAATTTATCTGTGATTGACTGCCGTAATATAATTGTTTACGCTCCCTCCAGTTCTCCACAGATAAATCTGGCGTAAATTAGTTGATTTATCTCGTACAGGTCATTTCCATTCTGCTATCTACTACAGTTTCAAAACCAAAGTGACGATGCTGCAATAAACAGCTGCTTATGGATTTCTGTATCCATAACTGGCCTTCACTTTCTGTTTCTTTCTTTTATTAGCTCGCAACACTTCTCTAAACATCGTCTCTTAGGTGTGTTGTATAGTTTAGGACAGTGGTGGGTGTGCCAGGTACATTTCAAATTCAGTATTTAGGGAGGTTAGTTCTATCAGAGAATAATGAAAGTTACACCATCTATCAAATAAATGCTTTTTGAAATGCTGCTAATACAAAATTTGTAATATCACTTCACAAATTTTTTTCGGTGGGTATGCTTTTTAAATCAGGTCTATAAGTGAAATTTTAAAACAGTAGTATAAATTTGCTTAATTTAAATGTTAAAGTGAACTAATACCTCACAAAAATTTTTATTAATTATTGTATGGGATAAACACTCTAGGCCGCGCCGTGTCCGAGCGGTTAAAGCGTTCCTTGCCTAAGCCCGGGTTCGATCCCAGGGACCCGTATGTGGTATTTGATTTGGACGAAGCGGCGTCTGGCGGTTTCCTCTGGGTTCTCCTTTTTCCCCGCCACTCATTCCACCAAAGGCTCCATAATCGACGTTCCATTCATCGATTTCGCCTGCATTTCATATCATCCTCTTCCTCACTACCATACTTGATGCTTGGTTGACTACCCGCTTCCAGGTCTTCACTCTGTCTGGTCCAAAGGCACCTCTGCTCCCCTACAGGCGTTTGATCCTAGGTTTGAAAGTCCTAGGAGGTATATGTCCTATATAAGGGGAGGGTAGTCAGATAAAGAAGATTCTCCATTACCTTGAGTGGTATGTGTTGGTTTAACATATTTCTCGGCAGCTTTATCTTGCCTCTTTTTTATTAGAATTTTCGCAGTGTGGGCAGGATCTTCTTATATCTCTTTTTATATCTTCTTATAGGAGCTGCGCTTTCCTATAGGGAACTTCGGTTCGATGGCCTCGAGACGAATTCTACGGGACACCGGCGAAGATGGAAGTCTGTAGCTATCCACCTTGGAGGATTTCTCAGAAGCGGACCTTTGACGGGATGAATGCTGGCTCTTCTTACCCTTTGGTTTACTGGGAGGACTTTAAGGAAGTCCGTTTTACAATGAGTTTTAATCTTTTTCTGTAATACATCATGCATAACGCTCTTCCTAGCACCATTGCTGGAGATTGGTAATTTGTATTGTGACTTTGCAGAGATGTCCTTTATGTTAGCTGATTTTGTAGGTGTCTGAGATGTAGCTGTAGATGCTGAAGACCTTGGTACAGTTCTTGCTACGAGAATCCTTTTTGAAATTGTAGCCCCACTGGTTCGTGTACCGATTTACCACTTCAGTACCGGCTTAGCAGGATTTGAGCTATGAGGGTTGTCAGATATAAATTTACGGGCTTCTGAGAAGGATATATTCTCTTTAAACCGGTCTCCTGGATCGCCCTTTCCTCTATAGAGCGGGGGCATTCTCGGGAGCTGGCTTGATGTTCTCCACTGCAGTAACACTACTGGGAGGTGATGCGCATTCATCGTCATGGGTGATGCCTCCACAGTTCACGCAGGTAGCTCTACCATTGCAAGAGTCACTTGTGTGACCAAAGCGCTGACATTTATAACATCTCAACGGGATCGAGATGTAAGGCTTAACTTCCAAGGCCTCATATCCTTCTTTAATCCTTTGTGGGAGATCCACCCGATTAAAGGTAAGATACAGGATACGAGTGGGCAGATATTTGCCTCGTTCTTTTCTCTAAACCCGATAAACACATACCATACCTTGATTTTCTAGGTGCTCCCTAATTTCTTCATTGAACATACCGTCCAATGCACGGTTATTTACAACACTGCAAAAAGTGTTCAGGGTTTTGTGCATCTCTACACGCACCAAATAGCTGACTAGCAAATTCGCTTTTAATATTGCAGCTTCTTTAGATGGTGAATTAGCTTGCACCAAGAGCGTGCCGTTTGGAGCCCTAATGCAGTTATTCACTGGGCCAGCTATTTTGTCAAGAGCCTTCTGTGTGAAGAAAGCATTCCTCTGTTGAATAGCAAGGACCACTCTACTCTGCTACTTCCTTTTCACTAATTTCCCGCGCTTTTGTTTGGTTTGTTTTCATGTACCATGACAATCATATCCTCCACCATGTCTCCAATGGCATTCTAACGTCGGCTTAGGTCAGCGTTCTGGTCTGGAAGTTGCTCACTCTAGGGTCTGAGTTCCCAGTGTATAGACAGAGGGCATCAGCTCATACAATGGGCCCTCCCCGGTACTGACCTTTATCAGCGGATACAAAAGAGGACCTACGTGATAACCAGGGCTGGGAATTACGCGGATACCCTTGTGTGTCCCCCTCCGGCGAAAGGTGTCCATCAGACTGTGTTCAGTAAGGTATAATCTTAGGGGTCAAACACATGTGGACCAAAATTGACTGGACGTTTGGCATATACTCTCACCCCATTGAGGAACCCAGTCGAAAATATGGCTCTGGACTCCGGGTGTGCCAAACCCGTACCTACAGTAGTAGGCCCCTGGGGTGAGTTTATTTTACGCTTTTGTGTGTTCCATTGCGAGGCATGTTATTTGGTGTGTCTCATACGATTAGTCTCGTTACAACATTACCAGTCTTCTAGACGCCGTGCTTGTTAGGCAACTGCTTCGCCACACGTGCACTGCGTATATATGTGCATTCCCTTGGAGCTGACACTCGCTTCATAAACACGATTAATACTAAATGACTTCATGACGCACTTCAAAATAAACACAGAGAAGTATATTTGGGATACGGAATGCTGAAACTCCTTGTGTTTCCCTTTCATGTGCATTTAGTTGCGTGTGTTCTAATGTATGGATTTATACTTATAAATGCGTATTTTTGGATATACCGTACTGCTAGAGAACGACATATAATTTTACAGCAAGTTCTTCACCAAATAGGATAAATTTCCCCAGAGGCACACAAACATACACACATGCGCACTGACACGCTCACTCGCCCACTAGTTCCTCTCATCATGCGAGATACGAGTATAAGGGATAGAAAATCAATACATTTTCTTAATTGAAAGCCGATTCTATTATCTTTTACCGAGCGGAATGGCTCAGGTGGTAACCTCTGCGGTTCGCATTTGGGAGGTCGTGGGTTCCATCCCTGTGGCCGACCTTCCTAACCTATGGATTTTTTCTAAGATTTCTCGGGTCGCCAAGCGAATGCTGGAAAGGATTTTCATATACTCTGAATTTCTTGTCTTCAATTTCGTTGTGTTTATAATTTATTTTCACCCTTCATCCCGTTAGGCTTCTTTCAGGGTGACGATCGTCGTGGCAGCAGCACGACAGGGGGAAATTTTGCGCTCCGGAAATCTGGTCCCCCGGATTGGAAAGTGAGCCTACTGGTTTCCGGGTCCCAGATAGGATTGTACAATCCCTAGGGGGAGAGAGGAATCGGTTTCCCAGTCCCGCATTCCCTCTTGGAAATACGAACCCGAAGGGGTAGGAGAGAAACCGAGCCGAGCCACCCTCCACCGGGGTGCTTCTAAGTGGGAAAATATAGATCCTGCCACGTGATCCGTCGTGGGAGTGTTATGTCTGCCCTTAGGATCCATTTGTCTCCTATATCCTCCCGGGGGTTGCCCCAGGATGTGCCCCATCAGGACATAGGCACAAAATATCGCCGTTCGGTTGAGGTGCTAAGTGCCCCTAAGTTGTCACAGTCACTGTACAGCGCTCCGGACTTAAATTCACTGCATCAACTAGAAAACACAGGAAATTAATATAATCCAATGAATATCCCATTTGTCCATAAAAGTTGTAGCATTCTCGATATTCTGATTCAATAAAAAAAAAACAAAATGTTATTTGAGGGAATTCCACTCTTTTTATTTATAGATCTCATTTTTTAATGTACTCGATATTTCAGGTTTCGCTTTAGGAGAAGTATATTGCTTAAAGTAATGTTAATACAACGATCTTAGTTAAGCTAATTTAAAATAAAATATGAAACTTAGCAAATCGTTTAATTAAAAGGGAGTTTTCCAGTTTCATTATATCCGCTTTTAATACGCTTTTTGCTACATATAGGTACCTTGTGCGTTGTTAAATACCACTACCAGAAACACACGACAGGTATATTTTCAGTCTTATTCTTACAATTTTAGCTGATTTCGTAAGCAATTCCTTAAATAAAAGTGAAAATTTCGTAATGTAAATATGCCAAAATCCCATACCTTGGTCCATATTGGTAAATGTAGATATATCTGAACGGTGGTGACAATAGGTGCAAGTTATCTTTTGAAAGTTTACGTTAGCACGAACCTTCAATTGTGTCCGAAATTCCACAGTCGTAGGCTAACACACACATACACATACACACGCACACACACGCGCGCGCGCGCACGCATACACACATATATACACACGCGCACATATATGTTTAAAGTTGAGAATTTATTAGCAAATGGGAAAAGGAACAACTAAGATTCACACAAAATTTTTAATAGCCTAATAGGCAACTGTCAATCTTCATTTGTTAGACTTCTTGACAGTCAAAGTTTTGCAGATCATAATATTCTCGAGTGTGAGAGCTGAAAGAGGTAAGGCTAAAATGGAGATAGAAGCAAATACTCAATTTCACATTAATAAATGATCTAGCAGGATGAAAAAGATATTGCACTTTTTTTTCAAAATATGTGTCATCATAATTCTTCTGACCATTATAATACATATATCCGAGTCCCCACTATCATAAAACAAAGATTAGGTGCTTCTGATCTTCATTGCACGATAAGACATGGGAAATAACTGAATTTAACCACTTTCGGGTAACAAGATGGGTAGCAGGTGTGGTACAAAGGCCAAAGTACCCAAGAATTGCTGATTAGAACATCAAAGAACACGGAAACGTTTTCCCGGAAGTGCTGGATAGGTCGCTTAATTTATTTCCTTTCTGGCTAAAAATAGCTTGCTTTCGGATTAAACAAGAACAAATATGAGAACAGTTCGTAACTTCGAAAGAGTTCGACGTATTAATGTAATTCTTTGTGCTAATAAGTATAAATATAATCTTCATCTTCGCCGTCTGTGAGTAAAATGTTCTATATATTTTTGTAAAATGGTATGCATTAGATAAAATTATCATCACTTGAAAACAAATATTTTTATTTATTGATGGAATTATGAATTACTACGATCACATCAGGACCGCCGGTATACCGAAATTTCACCCCGTAGGAGTTTGTACTTGCATTAGTTCCACTGGTGCCGGGCTGTCGCTTTTAAAAACTTCACTCAAAAATCATCAGAGTGGCGACCTAGGTATCAGTAACCCAGTGCCTAGGCAGCTGAACCTCCCAGACGGAACGGTTTCCTCAGCTAACCTATAACTAATTAAAAATAAATAAATAAATTCATAAATACATAGATACGTAAATGCGAAAATAAATGAAAGCATATATAAATATATTTAAACAAATAAACAAAAAACAAGTAAATAAATACATAAGTAAGTAAATAAAAACCTGCAATAATATTATATAATATTATTATTGCAGGTTTTTATTTATTTACCTATAATTGTCAGGACCTCTTCTATTAATAGAGATAGGGAAGATACAGATAGATATAGAAATAGGGATGCTTAATCCAACGTTTCGGGCTACTGCTACCCAAGATCAGCCTACTGAAAGCTTGAATTATTAATATCCAGCGTCCCAAATTTTAACATACACAGCAATAACCGCACAAAACTCAGTCAAAATTAAAGCTATTATCATGGAGTGCTATGACGAAGTAGATCTAAAAGATTATACTTTACCTTTAAGTAAACCTCAACTTCCAAACAATATTTATTATAGCTCAGGCATATCACATTGACAAACATGTTCAATATTCCTTCCAAGAAATGTGCTGATGAAGTAACAAGTGGTTACTCAAGGTTACTGGTAAGTAAATGTTTTAGAAATATGGTCCCTTCTCACAAAACCAAACGGATTTACTGTCAACAATTGTCCAGTAATCCCGAACCATTTAATTGAAAGGAAACCGATACAAATTGACATCAAGCCCATGTCATACATCTCCCAAAGTTTACAGTTTCCTTACTCCTCATGTATATTCAGCTTCTACAGACAAATGTAGGCCTCAAGGCAAATGTATCCATGAAATTTGAGGAAAATTGACGAATATTTTTATTTTTGCATTTTTATTATGCTTATGCTTTTTACTTTAACGGTACACTTCAGTTTTCTCAATATCAGCCAGGAGGGCATTTGAGGGCATTTAAATGTCCTAGTGCAGGTGGATAGTCTGTTTTCACTGGCTTTGATTTTAGTCTCTTGCAGGAAATGTTGGTTCAGAATGGTTGTGAGTTGGCAGTGCTGAAATGAATTTGATATATCGAGCTGAAATGCCACAAATCTGACGCATGTTTTACTTCTAGAGAATTTCAATTAGTGTTTTCTAGTTCTGTAATCTTGCCAGGTTATTTCAGTGTTCCAGTTACATATTAGGCATTTTTTAGCTAGTTAATGGGTTTTAAGTTATTCGTTAGTTTGTAGTATTGTGAATTTTGTGCATAAATTAGCGAAAGTCCATAGTATAGAGGTTAACTAAGAACAATAAATTTCTAAATTTCATATTAAGAAACGACCAAGAAAATTTAAAATTCTCAAAAACTATTACTGAGGCCAGAAATAAAGCAGCAGAGGGTCCCACACTTGGCACTGGGAAATTTTGAAATTTATTGGATTTAGTTAACGTACAAAACTTACTGTTAAACTTTAAAATCCATTTTTCTCAATTCCATTTTTTCTTCAGCATTTTTTCTCTATTCAAAATGCCCCTTGGACCCCAAGTTATAATTTATTAGCTTTAAATTTTCAGCAGAGCTTCAGAAATTTAGGTACTAAAGTTTGCCATGCGCTGGTTAAAAAATTGAAATAATTGAGCTGAAATTAAATGTTTCGTAACTCATACTGACAAAATTGAAAATATAAATAAACTGTATACAAAACATTTTTTCACTTAAACAAATTAAATGCAAGCAATGGCGATATGACACCTGTTTATATCTATATACTGAGCTCAAATTAAACGTTTAGGAGAGATACAATAAACTAGGGTCCAAGGGTCATTTCACAATAGCATATCAAAAAGTACTTTATTATTAATAATATATTAATTTAAAAACTGTTGACGTAGACTATTGAAATTTTGTATACACAATATATTTTATTTTCTGAGTGTGTGAGAAAAGTGCAAAGAAATCAGAAGAAACCAGTGGATTTTTTTAAATTCTCATAAATACATTGCCTCAAATGTTAGTTCCATTCTGCACCAACCCTCTTTCCTGTCATTTATTAACACATATATGACCATATGCTTCATATTCACTACATATTACCTATTGGGTAGGTATTAAAACTAAACCCCGGCGCGACAGCCCATGAAGGACCAAGGGCTACCACCCAGCCGCTGTGTCCCCCACCTCTGCCCACTACAGGCGTCATTAGTGAGGTGCAGTACTGGAGGGTGGGACGTGGTCAGCGCCCTGAGCGCTCCTGGCCAGTTACGCGGTCTTCTCGACCTGGGGTCGCTACTTCTCCATCAAGTAGTTCCTCAATTTGTCCCCCCGGGACCTAACGAGGCTGAGTGCACCCCGTTCCAGACCTCCCAGAGCAGATAAAATCCCCATGCTGGTACCGGGAATCGAACCCGGGTCCTCCGCGCCAGAGGCAAGCGATTGGGTAGGTATTCCCCTATAGAAATATAGAACATTTTTATTTTGTATACTTTCAGAGAGACCGCGCGTGTAATGCAGAGCTTGCAAGGAATGGAGCTGTAATCGATAACTTGAAGGTTGTACGAAAAAAAGTACTTTAACGTTCGAGTCGCCTCCTGAGAGCAGAATCTCGCATGGAAATGACCCTTCAGGCAGCGAGAATATGAGAAATGGGCACGGGGATTTGTGAGTATTGAGGAGATGGAATGAAAGTGTAAAGTTTAGGAGCTTGACTAACATTCGGGCAGCTGATTTTAATATATGTCATTTCTTCAAAGAAATACATAGGCTTGGTTTCCTGATTATTTGAGGGAGTTTCTATTTTTCTAATTCTTCTCTACCTAAGGGAAAGCATTTAATTCTACCCCAGGAGTTCAATGTTGTTTCCTTATTGGAACATTTAACTGAAGCTCCTGTCCAAAGAAATTATTGCTACCCTTAATTCTTCATTTCTTTCAATAACGCTCTTCCCGGACCAATTTCCGTAATCCACATTTCCTTGTATTTGTTTCTTTCAGTAATTTCACAATATAACACATTGTCTGTAAAACAGTAGCCGGTAATATTGAGAATACAGGGGTGGATTCTGTTGATAGAGGTAACTGCGGAATTATAGAGAGATATCGTGATCTGCCCGGCGTCCGCCATCAAAAAGATAAACTGTCACACGACTGCGCGGCAAGTGAACAATGGCAATGGAGCGGTGCGAACAAGGACAATGAGCGTGGCAGGATAAAGGATTTCGAGACTGTTGGTAAATATTTCGAATGCCGACCTATTTATGAGAAGCTCGAGAAAAATCTGTGTTACGTCATTCTGTGGCATAAAAGCTAGAGATCCCAGGAGCTATTTGGAATCCTTAAGTGCTGAACGAGACGGCTGTTAGCAGTTATTTAAGCGACGTACAGTGTGTGTGTGTGTGTGTGTGTGTGTGTGTGTGTGTGTGTGTGTGTGTAAACAATGTGTGTATCGTGAGAGACAGTTGTAAATATTGAATGATTGAGTTGGAATTGTTTGTTATGTAGCACCTTTAGTGAGTGTGAGCGTCGAAAACAGAAAGCGTACAACCGATCGGACAGAACAGCTGATATTTAATGCTCAAATTTGTGCTAATTGTTGGGATCCATCAACCTGAGAGACTAAATTCACTCCACACTTTTAGTCCTGTACGTAAAAAAATTCTAAGCCCTTAAACTCTAAAAATTAAGTTTTGCTATGTGGTTTACGTACTTGTGAAGATTGATACCAGCGATATTATAAACAGCTTTTGATAGTGCAGGCTGCTATTTCTATGTATAATGTTTGCTTTTCTCATTATCAGATTAAATACTTTAGCTGAAATACAATTTGACTGTTGTGAAAGTCATATGGCACGCATTCACCGAGTGAAAAATCTATACAGCTTGCAATGTATTCAATAAAACCTTTTCTCAAACATTACCTGTGTCAAGTTTGGTCGAAATCCGTGCCAAGAGGTGCAAGCTACAAAGGAACATGCGCACATACATACCATGTTTTTTACATTGAGATTAAGGTCCTGTGTGCCGATATGATTTTCAGATGTTGCAAAAGAACGTATAATTGCGAAAGCCTTAGCTATATTTCGCACTGTTTGCAGTGTCATATTTTCTTGAGATATATTTAAACATATGCTAGATTGCAATCCTGCCTACCACGTACATAGTAGGTAGAGAGATATCGCTTTCAGCCCAAAAATCCAACACCGATATTTCACTGGAAATACACGTTTTGATATCCCTGAATAGAAAAGTATTTCTAAAACAGGTCTGTGTGTGGGCGTGCGTGCGCGTATGTGTCTGCGTGTGTGTGTGCATGCATGTCCAGTGTGTGTGTGAACAGCATAACCAAAAACGTGAAGTTCGTATTTAATTTCAAAATCTTGCAATGGCGCGACACGAAGAATTTCCGGAAGGTGCTCCTCCCAAATTACCCTTAACATGGGCCATGTCTGATTTTCTAAAACTGCCAATTGCGATGTTACTTAAATATGCTGTTTAAGGTATATTTACGACAAATGGTATGTATATATTGCATTTTCTGGAAATATCCTGTCCAGTCCTCTTCAGTCAGATAACTTTTGCATAACTGGTAAACCCAAACATAGACAAAGTCTTATTAACCAAACATCTCCATCTCGGTATAGCACCAATTTGCATTGAATAGTCTTTATTCCTGCCCTCACGGCCATCTTCGTTAGTGTGTGTCTTTGGCGCTCTGCTGCGCAGAGGGTTGCGGGTGCGAGTACCACCTCGGGCATGGATGTTTGTGGTTGTGTGTATATGTGCCTGTGTGCCTTGAAGTATCACTACACGAGTCAATGTGTGCGTGTGTGTGCGTGTGTGTGTGCGTGTGCGTGTGCGCGTATGCGTGTGTATGCCACTTCATCGAGAAACTGATCATATAGTTGGCCACTAATCCGGTATTAATCACGGTCGATCTGAGAGATCGCAAAGGGAGTATGTCTCGTTCGGCATTCGCTATTCTCATAGCCCTATTAGTCACAGCATATTAGGGGGAGTCACATTTTTACTATTGTTAACACCGTTTAATATAGAGCTTTTGGTCTCACAGGTCGCCGCGACTAGAAAAGTTTGTATAATTTCATATTTGGCTCATTAAATATCTTGGAATGTTTCTATTATTTGAAAAATAAGAATAATTTAATTATATATTTCTCGTCAGTTCTGTTTTTGTAATATAAATGGAAAATGATCCGTGAGATCGCCGCAACGAAAATGGAGCTTTCTGTTATTTCTCAGGTTTATACCGGATCCAAACAGAAGATGTAATCTAAATAACGAAGATGATTTAGGGGAGATGCTAAGGATGTTGCAAGAAGAAGATGAATCTCAGAGTAGTGTTCACAGTGAAGAAGAATTTGACACAAACACAGATGTTCCAGATGACCAAAGGTTACAGCAGGAGTGAAGCGAGCAGAGGGATGATAATGACGATAACGATGATGAAAGATATTCAGGCGAGGATTCTTATGACAAAAATAATTATGATAATTATGTGACTACCAGAAAAAGAATACCCATGTAGTAAATTCCTGGAAGTGGAGAAAAACTCCAATGAAAACTATTAGGAAACGTGCGCCTCAAAAGGTATTTATCTTCTCTGGGTAGAAGCTGATGTGGGAAATAGAAATCATGTGTGATATTTGGAAGCTTTTAAATATTACAGGATACTAAATATTATTGTTCGGTACACAAACCAATATATAATTATAAAACATGCAAGACAAATTCCGGGAATCCAGAGATGCTAAACCAACAGACCTAACAAAAATAGAAGCGTGCAGAAAGACAACTTACACAATATAGTTATTATATCTGTAAGGCACACTCGTGTCTTCAGTATTGCTGAATAGCTGTCTCTTCAGTTATGAGTCCATGGATGACCAGGACGATACACGAAGGTGTTAAGATTCTCAAAGTCAGTGTTTAATTAAATAGTTTAAATTTTTCTTATATTTATTTTATTGCTGATGTGTACTCTTATAGACTCTAGTGGTGAATGATTTATTTACTAATGCTGGTTCTTAAGTATTTAAACTAGTGTTTCTAACAAACCATACTCTGAGTCGCCGCGGAAAAACTAGCATGTTTCAAAGTCGTTGCCGGGTTGAGGATCGAAGGCCATGTTAATGCAACAAAATTTGTTTTCTTTCTTCTTTTTTAAGGAAATAGTTCTTGTTATATGGTGTTCAAATAGAAGCTATTTAATTTATTTACTTATTTATGTGTTCGTTCGTTCATTTATTGCTACCTAAAAGCATTAGTGTCAAAATTCAACATATATCTATTAGTTTTTAAAACAGTTGTAGTGTTCCCTTACAAGGAAATATGTAGTAAAAATTTCTGTAAATGTTTGTCTGGATTAAAAGGAAATAGACAGAGGAATAGGCTCTTGTAAGAATATTTTTTTCAAGAAAGGCATAGAACGTTAGGTGAATGTAGATTTTTAATGGAATGGCCTACAAATTGTTGGTTTTTCAATGCTGAGAGCTAGGATAATACTGAACGTATTTCATGAACCTCTGGATAAAAGAGGTTGGAGTATAAAGTTGTTCCATTGTGAAAATGTGAGCCTTTTGAAATGCCTAAAAACTGATTTCTGTTTTTGCTACGTGGGTAATTAGCATGGGAATTGCTGCAGTGCAAACATTCCTTATAAGGCGAACACTGAATCTGGACCACTAGCTCATTTGCGTTATTACGTCATTTAGAAAGGAAGGGTTGCATGTTGGTAATTAGCTGTGTGGTCAAAGCCTGGGCCGGAGGGCTGTGGTTTCCCCTAGGAGCTCCAACTTGTTTTGCGTGGCGGGGAAGAGGACTCAAGTTACTTGTCTTTGTCTGTTGTGACAGTGATGCATTGAGACCGTCGTGGTCGGCTTGCCCAGGTCGGCTTGTTATCCCCATGCTCTCATCATGCTTTATTCATTTTTAACCTTATACTGCTGCTGTTAATGCATTTAAAAATTGGACGTGTCACATTCTTAGTATTTTAAATGCACTTAGAGCAACGTTTGAGGAAATCGAAAAATTTGAAAAGTCTCTGCAAACAGTAGTATGAGAGAGAAGAATTTTCTTTTAATATCATTGTCACACCTCTGGAAGGTACTGAACCCAACTGAGTACCCGAACTTCAAGTTCATCGGGTCACCGAGTAATGCGCCTCAGTCCACATCAGAGTTTCTTAAATAAGAATCCAATATCGACAGTGACCTACTGATGGTGCTGGGACCGTCCTAGCGAAACCCGTCCTAGATGAATGCTAGAAACAAATATAGCGTGGAGTAGTAGTTATTATATTAAACTAGTCAAATTATATTAAACTACCTATAATACTCGGCATTACCCGTGGTTTAATGGCTTATTCCTGTTTAAAAATATTAATACGTTTGAACAAAGCCTTAAACCCTTAGGATATCATTAAGAGCAAAAATTAAACAAAACAAGTAAATAAAACTATGTAAACCCACTATTAAATAATCACATGCCCTGCAGGAAGAAAAGCGCGTAAAGAAAGCGGTGTGAATGTAGTACGTTGCATTTGCATTTCAAACATATAGCAAACTGTATGAATTGTTTGTAGAAGAGGGAGTAGAGAAGGACATGTGAAGGTGTTATGTAAAAAGAAAAGAAGGTACAGAAAACCATGTGAATGTAATACGTTACATTTATATTTCAAACATAGACAATTGTATTTATTGTAGGCTGAAGGGCGAGTGGAGGATGCATGAATGTGTTACGTAAAGGAGAACCGAGTAGAGAAAACCATGTGAATATAATACGCTGCATAATAAAATGGATGGCACAAAAACCTTCTTCATGAAAAATACGAGGTGATCGGTCAAATATAACAGGCGAATTGTGTGAAGGGCGAGTGGAGAAGTACATTGGATGTGTCACGTAAAAGAAAGGTGTGAGAAAACCATAGGAATTTAATACAGTTCATAGTAAAATGTAAAATAACGCACAAAACTTATCCATGAAGAAATATACATGCATATCAAATTTGAGGTAATCGGTCAAATGATTTCGAAGATTAGCCGTTATACACATCCATTTTATAATATACAGATTATATTAAGATAGTTTGGTATTCATTGGACATTTTATTTCTAGTCTATTTGCGCGTTCTCTGTCTCTCACTTTCTCTCCCTCTCTCTCTCTCACTCACTCTCTCACTTTCTCTCGTACACCACAGTTAAGTTTGTTTAAAAAAAATGTTTAATTTTTAGTCAGGGGGCTTTAAACACTGGACCAAAAGTGTGGGTATCCATAACTTCTCTACCGACTACCTAGATATCTAGTACAGAATTTTAAAATGACACCCACTGGTGATACGCTAATACTAATTTACTACTTTCAAATATATTCCATTTATAGTTTCAATATCTGAAGAGACTTTTTTTTTCGCCTGTAAAATATATTGAGTTATGGATTTTCAATGCGATATACTTGTAATTACATTATCTGCATTGAAGTTAGAAGACCAATTGTAACAAAATTTCACTACACATTCTCCAAGAAGACGGCTAAAGGTAACAAATGCATTTCGGAATAGGGTTTGATTCTCTATAATAAGTGAGGAATAAAGAGGCGCGTCATTTCTAAGGAAGAATCATATAATATTTGGGAATGTTAGAACCTTCTCAAAAATCTCTGTGACAGTCTTCTCAGGATACCCCAATTCCCATTATTTCAGATTAGCGAGCTTTTGAACTTTCAAAATTAAGACTGTTCAAAGTGTACCCAGATTTAACATTTTCTCCGAAGGAGCAAAGTTTCATTTACATTTGTTGGATGTGGTAGAATGGGCATTAAATCTTAGATAATCCCAATTTATCGCAGGAAATCCCGTTACATGAAAAATAGGAATTATGTGAGATAAAGTTTTAGCCAACAATACTTTCAACTTATGGAGTCAATTGAGGGATACTGAATGTTGTTTTGGATGTGTCCAGCAATATTCCGTCACCGTACATACGTGGCGAGTTATTAAATGAATTAAGAACTTCTTGGTTCGCATGTTACCTGAGTTTTTGTTTACGGATAAACTATAAAAATAAAATGTATAGGTGAAGCCCCAATACGTTAGAAGAACTGTAAGGAAATATCACTAGGTTTCTCTCGAAGCTGAACAGCAACGTATGAAACATTTCCTACCACCGTCACCGCCACCAGCCTCGCCGGGCGGTCGCACGCCGCAAAACCGGTTCATAGAAACAGGGATCAGTAAAGGATTAGTGCGTGTGAAATTGTCTGGATCTCCTAAAATACGTATGTGGTTACTTTAAAGATCAAATAGATCAAGGTGTATTCTGTTATGATTATGTATCTTATGGTTCAGTTATGTTCACATTTTAATTTGTGTAATAATTACAGCAAGCCACTTTGCAATAGGATTACTGTCCGACTAAAGTCTATAAAATATATAGCTTTTAAAAATAAAATAGAAGATTAAGATATGAGTTTGGTTATAATTAATTATCTCAGCGATGTCCAACCTTAGCGAAATAGGGGAGGTTGAATTTATCTCCTTCCACTATACGCGGCCTTTGTCATTTTCTTTGTTGCAGAGGCGGGTTGGTTACATGTAAGTTGCGTTTTATTTACTTAAGCATCTTATGTGATAAACATATATTCATTAGTTACTTCTCTGGTACTACTTGCATTTAAAAAGCCTGTTAATATTTGGCCACAAAGTCTAAGTGCATAGCCTTAGAAGATACACCAAGTGATCGTCGCGTAACCTATTGCGACAAACCTAAATATAGCTCAATTTGGAGAAATTCTGGTCGCAAATATATCTAGAACTATACTCACTCTTACACAAACTATTGTTGCAAATACTTATTTCTCTGTCTCCATTTCAGTCGACAAACATTTTCAGAAAGTATCTTATTGCTAGTTTTCTTGTACAGTAGGTTTTAAGTGATAGTCAAATGTATTAAGAGCTGGTTGCTATGCAATGGCTTTGAGATTCTGCTCTCTTTGCAAGACCAAGAGATAAAAAGCGAATAACAACCCCGAAATTATTCACAGGCACCCTGGAGCTAGTGTTTATGAAACTAGACTGGAATGAGGAAATGCAAATGGGAAAAGGCTATTCGCAGATGACATTGTCTTATTCTCCAGCCTGCGGCAGAGCTAAAAAATGTTACGCTAATCGAGCTCAGGGCAAGAAACAAAGAAGTAGGTCTACAAATGGACTATCAATGACCAAGCTAATGATCAATTCTGCGGAGACACCAATCGAGGAGCCGATAGAATACTGTAGAGAATACATTTATCTAGGTCAATCAGTCAGTCTAACTGAAAATAAGAACATAGAAATAAAAAGGAGAATTAGACTAACCTAGAGTAAGTTATGGAGTAAGAAATTTATTCTACTAGATAAACATATCAATGTCAACACAAGATCGGACATCTTGCAAGCCTGTGTCATCCCGGTTTTCTTATACGGAAACCAAACCAGGACATTCATTAAAACACGGATCCAGCCGATACATGTGAGCCAGAGAAAAATGGAAAGAAGACTACTGGGTGTTTATCCTCAGGGACAGGATAACGAGGGAAGAGCTGAGACGGAGGAGTGGAATAAAGGACGCGACCACCATTGCTAGGAGTTGTGAGTTGGGGAGGCCACGTGGCCAGAATGCACCAGGTTGAGTGGGCCTATGCGACAACGGTATGGGACCCAAGACAAGGGAAAGGGAACAGAGCACGTCCACGGCAGATATAGTCACAAGAATTTAATGCAGTGATGGGTGTGCAGTGTATGAGAATGGCGAGAGAAGGAATAAAGTGGAAAGAAATGTGGGAGAGGATAAAAGCATAGTGATCGATTAGTGCAGTGGAGAAGAGTGGAACGAAAAGTGTGGGAAGTCGTAATATCAGTATAAGGGAAACACGTTGGTCTAGGTGGCTCAAATGGTTACACGCTGGCCTACTGATCCTAAGGTCGTGGGTTCAAATCCGGCCCAGACCGATGTTTTTTTTAGTCTGCTTAAAAACAGTAACTCCATGTTAGTAGAGTTACTGGCATTTAAAGTAACTCCTGTGAGACAAAATTCCGACTCCGATGTGATCCTGGCAATTAACAGCGTCGTTAAACATCAAAATATTTTTTTTAATCACAATCATGTAACTAGCAAGTAGGGGCAATAAGAAAGGTACAGAAATAAGACTGTGCAAGGGAACTTTAACTCGTAGAGACTAGCTTACTTGGCGAGTACTATTCAGTTAATTGGTGTTGTTTACTGTTTATTTATTTTATTTGAGAAAAGTATACCTATTGGCGAATTCAAAAAAAATAATAGAGTATCTCGGAAATGGTTCACTCAAAAGAAGCAAGGTCATCTCATCTCGGATTAGGAATTTCTTCTGTTCCGGTCTCACATTTCTCTGTATCTCCTCCTCCAATCGGCTGCTACTCATAACACAACTTAGGGAAGCCTTTTTCATCCATTCTTTGTACATGCTGTTTCCATCGGGTTATGTATTCTTTATATTGTTTCATTTACAGAAAGAATATTTAATTATTTTCTTTTTTCTTTTTTCCATAATTGTACATCCTTTAATTGCTCTTAGGTATCTAATTGCTGCTGCATTAATCAGGCGCGGCTCCTCAGGGTAGGAAGGGTAGGCATTGCCTGCCCTACCGTAATACATCAACAAACAATGTTTAGCTATGATTTTGCATTTTGCCATTTGAACCGTCATTCTCCCTAATTGCAGTTCAAGAAAAGTTTTCTCGCTTATAATGACCAGCGCATGGTCAAATCCTTGAATCTCAATTCCGATTCATCAAAACTGCGCTGCGTGTTTGAAACGCGCGGCAGAAATGATAACGCATGGAACAAGGGTAGTGGAGAGCATAGAACACCCTAGTAGGGTGGAGAGCCAGCTAGCTTAACCTCTGCCGGCCCGGCCCCCTTTCCTCAATACGAGGCCCTTGAACATGGATAAGGAAATATTCCGTCTGTATACGCACTCCGACCATGCGTAGACGCGTCTGCCAGCAGTCAGAACACTTGCTGGCTCAAATCCGAATTTATGCGACTTTTCCGAACAGGCATACTGCACGAACGAAGATATCAGAGATCCGAATCGTCTCATTATCACTCTGTGTAATACTAGTGTGTTGTAATACCAGTATGACCGACTTAATTAGTGAACTATTACGAAGCCCGCTTTCGCGGCGCACTGACAATGGAAAGAGGAGTGTTTTAGCTGTTTAACACAATGCTACAGTCAGACAATTCTTCAATTTCTTCATTCATTTTAGTTTTGGCGGTAATTCGTCCGTAAGTCACACTCATTCACTCTGCACTTATTAAAAAACCAAACAATATATTGTTTGCGTTATCCGCAATGACTTCGCCCCCTTTATTTCAGATAAACGGGGTTCTACTGTATTATCATTATCAATTATTATCATTATCAATTATCGTCACCGTCACCGTCACCGTCACCGTCACCGTCACCGCCACCGCCACCACCATCATCATCATCATCATCATCATCATCATCATCATCATCATCATCATTATTATTATTATTATTATTATTATTATTATTATTATTATTATTATTATTATTATTATTATTGTTGTTGTTGTTGTTGCTGTTACACTTTGCCTACCCTAAAATTTTGACTGCGAGCCGCCACTGGCATTAATTCTATTTCAATCCTTTTTATCACTCATGCTTCACATCCGCTGAGGTGAGAGACCCAGCCATTGGTGTTACTCTCAGTCCTCGTAATGCGGCTAGAGGACAAATTACTGGTAAGCCTAAAAAAATATGTCTTTGACATAAATTGCGCTTTATCGAGATCCACATTTTTTATTCATGTGGCAAGCTTTTGTCTGTCTCTTACTGTTGACCATTTATGCAAAAATCATCCAGAATAAACAGGTGCTCTGCGAACATTCCCAGAAAATTCAAGTTATGACTTTAGAAACTGCCATGGGATCGCGTGTTTGTGTCCGTCATTGGATACTGACTAACATCCTCCGACTGAGGGAGTGGAGTGCGGAGTAGCAGCTTATTACGTAAGCGACTCCAAAGAGACAAGTTTGGTCATCACTGGCTTATGGTTTAGTTATCTTGATATTTTGAATTTGAGTACTAATAATTACAAATTATTCTGCAATAGGACTGCTCATCCCATATAACTGAATGTGTAGTGAGAAAGTTGGTATCCTGAAAAAGACACAGCAAAATCACTGCCATCGAATGGAAGCTTGCGTAGAAAAATCACATGGATGCTATTAGTTTAGCTATTTAGTGTATGTAAACATTTGAAAGAGTTATTTGTATTACTGATATAACCCTTATATTCATGTTTATTAATCCAATTTTACAAAAGTTCGTCTTCATTATTAATGTCCGTAGCAACAGTAATAGACGTAAAAGTGTCCAAATTAAAATTCCATTGTTGAATCCATTTTTAAAGTCTAAGCGTAAGAAAGTCCTGACAGGCTAAACAGTTGATTGAAAGATCAATTTCTGAGGAATCTAAATCCCGAGGAAGTGAAGAATTAGAAAGTATAAAAAACGCGTTACAACAGAAGAAAGGTTGGAATGTGCTGCTTGATAGAGCGTTGCATGAATGTTTTATTTTTGTTCAAGAACATCTAACAAGAAGGTAGGAAACGGGTGAGTGACGTTTTGAAGTTCCCTCCATGTTTGCTATGCGGTTGTGCTTGCGTGGCCGCCACTTCCATAACGTAATTATTATTAAACTGTTATACCAATGCAAGGAGAAGTTCAGTGCCTGGCACTGGCTTCATCCCCTACCGGCGTTTACTTCCATAACGATCTGGAAAATTAAAATATCTCAGCTGTCTCATGCTGTGTACTTTGCATTCGGGTTCTCAGACTTCACCTCGCAGAACAATTCTTGTTGTATGTTACAAAACCAATGGTTAAGGGAGAGAAGGAGTTAGGTATCAAATACGTGTAATTTAATGTAATGTACTCGACATCAATGTTGTGAGGTTATGAAATACTTAGGATAACTACTGATAGCTAGTTTCGTTATACAGAAGAGCAAGGGTCGGTTTCCAACAATTGACGCAACTGTTTGACCCTAACAGTAACACATCCAATATAATGCTAGTCTTAAACGACTAGCAAACTTGAAAGTCCTGTCCTATTTCATTGTAATTGAGTAACGACCTTGTAAAGATTTCAGTACATGTCCAACACTTTAACTAATTTACTTATCCTAATGCACAGATTAGATCTGTGTATCCCTTAAGCCCCTTCATCTGCTAAATTCTCTGGCTTTGACGAGCTTTTTCTGTTACCTTTTCTTCCATATTCTTTGATTTCATGTTTCCTCCTTTTTAATTTATCAGTATTTTTCTTCGCCACATTTCTTGTTACTTTCCGTTAAATGTTTATATTTATTTGATTTATTTCCTTCTCATTCCCTGAACATTTTCACTGATGCACTGCTTTTTGACTTACTATCCAATTTGTGCTTTTCGATTTATTTCTTCTAATTTCTTACCCCTTTACATTAAATTAAAAAGTGAACAATACTGTCCTACTACCCGCAAATAATTCACTGTTTTAGTTTATGCCTCTCGAATCTTTCGGAAGTGAACCTCCCCTTCCCATCCAAGCTAATTATTCCCTGTCTTGTTTATTACACTCCCCTCTCTTATCAAGTCTCACTTTATGTTCACGTATAAGCACAGTACATTTTTGATGTTACAGCCCAAGCCATGCTTGTTTGTCTCACTGTATTCTATCCTATTTCTCACTGGTTTACAATACCTCTTTCATGTTATTTTCCTTTTATATATATCACATTTTTATTTTCATTACGATTTTCTCTAGCACCACCAAACAACACTTTACGTTCTGAATTATCTTCAGTTGTTTCATATATATTTTTACTTTCTTTACTGGTAAGTAGGGGAAGTGTTGTATTCCACCCAATAATTCGATGTCGAGATTTTACCGGAAATATATGTTTTGAGACCCCCTGAGTCCAAAAAAAAAAAAAAAAAAAAAAAAAAAAAAAAAAAAAAAAAAACATTTTTAGAGAAAGATCCGTGTGTGTGTGTGCGTGTGTCTGTCAGTCTGTGGACAGTATAACTCAAAAATGAAAAGTAGGTCAAAAACCAAAGTTGGTATTTCAGTTTAATGTCCTTCAAGGATGCGAAACGAAGATTTTTGAAGAAAATATCCCCACCCTAAATTACCCTTTATACGGAAAATTTTTCAAAAATGTTGATTTTCTTGAAAATGACTAACGAGTTTGATTAAAATGCCATATGTTTGCGATATTTCTATGAGAAATGAAATGTTTATCTTGAATTTTCTGGCTATAGCCCCTGTAGCTGTATCTACTCTGGACGATTTTTGAATAACTGGTAAACCGTTAGAGATACTATACAGAAAGCGGAGATCTTGCTAAAGTACACTATTTATGTCAGAATAAATTTTCTTGTAAGCTGAGCCATTTCGGAGATATTCCTTGTTATGTGTGTGAGTTTCGGAAAACTGAACTTTCCTGAATGGAACATCGTTGTTCATTTTCTTATATGATAAGTGTGCAAAGAGAACGGAATCTCAAAGCTTTAGAAGATTTGACTATCGCACAAAGCCTACTGTATTCTAACATTCCCCTTGCACCTACAAGGATATAAGCAATACGATAATTTGCACAAATGTTAATCTTAACATGAAGAAATATAGGAATAACAGTTTGTAGGAATGGTTAGTACAAGTAGAGAAAGCCATGTGACTGCAACACATCAGATTTTTCTAAATTTACTGTAATTAGACGTCACAAAATAAAGCTGCAAACCTTCATAATAATGTTTGAAGCAGTGACTAATGTCTTTAATATCAAATAAAAGTGGTTATTTAGCGTTACATAATATTAGCTGTATTAGGTTGTCATTCTTAAATAACGTGAGTAGACAGAATACTATATATCTAAGATAATGACTTATTATATAGTATAAAAAGCTGATAAATGCGTGGCATATCCATATGTATCAGACCTTCGGATATATGGCAGCCAGAATTTTATATCAGGAAAGTTCCTATGCTTGATTGCAAAGAATTAAAAATACAACTGGGGAGCTTTTAGTAGAATGTTAGTGAGAGCTTCTTACATGCTAAAGTGGAAAGGTCTCAGTAGCAATCAGGGCAACACAGAGACAAATATTTCCAAAAGACTTCGTACATACTGCTTGCCTTCTTTCTCATACACAAATCTTTACTCGCGCGTTTACAGTGCTCCCTTGGTAGGTCAAGCGTCAAATGATTAACTTAAGCCAATCGTGCGCAGCTTGACTTCTGATAGAATTCTACACGAATTCTTCTTCAGCGGAATCCGCATCTGCGACTGCCTAAACGAATTATAATAAATGAACCTGCACGCTGTAATATTACGAAAATTGTATGCCCAGATGCCTCAACAAATTCTTAGAAATCTTAACATGCAAGCGACAATCAGTATTCTGAAACATTCTTTACTTTATTGAAGTTGAAGGTGATGACTTTTCAGTAAATCTACAGTGTTCACAGTAAAAATAGTAAAATCTGCTTTTTGACAAGTAAGCCGTAAAGAAATGGCACTGAATTGGTCGTCAACTTTTTTGACTCTGGTGAAATAATGGGTAATTATTGTATATTTACCTACCCTCAATCTAAAACTTATAATGAAATCTTTCCATCACCCACAGTTTTGTATCATTAAAGCTAAAATACCGAGTTACGAATTACATTTTCTTTGGACTTTTTCCTGTATGTTATATGGTCATTCGTATTCACAACAGAAGTAACAATTTCAAACAGTGTTGTTTCAGAAATGCGTGCAGGTCAATTATAGTGTCCCTTCAGTGTACTGCAGTGTGTTTTAATTGTGCTTATTGCGTGTGGTAGTGAACAACAATGTCCCGATCTTGTCACATACACCAGATATGTGCTGTTATATGTGTATGTGTAGGTGTAGGTTTTAAATTAAAATCCCAAAGAAAACCTCTCTCTTGTGAAGCAGGTTTATAATCTGTACGTCAGAAGTAACGTTGGTGATGACAAAGTGTGGACTGTTATAATAATAATAATAATAATAATAATAATAATAATAATAATAATAATAATAATAATAATAATAATAATAATAATAATAATAATAATAATAATAATAATAATAATAATAATAATAATAATAATAATAATAATAATAATAATAATAATAACAACAATAATAACAATAATAACAATAATAATAACAATAATAACAACAATAATAACAACAATAATAACAACAATAATAACAACAATAATAACAACAATAATAACAATAATAATAACAATAACAATAACAATAACAATAACAATAACAATAACAATAACAATAACAATAACAATAACAATAACAATAATAATAATAATAATAATAATAATAATAATAATAATAATTAATAATCATAATAATTAATAATCATAATAATAATCATCATCAAAAAGACTACTTCATAACAAATTCTTAGGAAACGGTTCCAACTGAAGCAGACCTTTACAACCAACTCTATATTATTTTTGATACTAAACAGCAATTGTCATTAAAAATTCCAAAGTGTGTGATACCAGCTGGCAAAATGTCGTGTTTTAAATTGTTTATAAATAACTCGTGAAGTAGTCTCATGGAAAATCAACAGAGTCGGAATAGGTTAAAAGCGTAGACAAGTATTTACTATAGAAGACCAGTGCAACTCTTTAAAAGATAAGGTTTACCTTAATGTATTTTGCTTGGATTTAAGCATTTCGTAAATATTTTGACCACGTGCACAAGCAAGTCGGAGGGACACACCGTGTAAAGTGGTATTGTTGTCTATTCACCTGGATTGTTAGCAAGTGTGCCTAAGTTGCCAGGTGACACGCCTGTGTTAGCATATGACGGCTTTTTGTTCAGTCACTCGGAGTTTTGCATCTGTTGGCCGGCCCTTTAGATTAAATGGTCTGCGCAATAATGTAATTTAGATCAAATGGCGCGCGCAATAACGTCAAAAGCAAGCAACAACCCCCTCATGTGTAATTTTCGCAGTCCTGGAAACATCTTCTGTGGCAGCAGAGAGTGAGAAAGTGAGAGCGAATGAGGGCATTTCAGCTTTGTTGTAGGAACTATATAAAAGGACTGTCGACGGAGAGTTCAATCGAGACAGATTGACTGTCAGTTGACTTCCTTCAGAGATAGTCGAATGCAGTCACATATGACAGCAAAGGACTTAAGTGTGCCGCAGAACCTGTAAATGACGAATAAGTGTGCTGGTTAGTAAAATACGGTAATTAAAGTGTGCTAATTTGGACATGGATATTTAAATTGCTCGAATAAGAACCCAAACAACTTGTAACAAATTGGTACATGTGGTATACAAACAGTTTAGTTAGCGTTTCGTGTCCTGAGTAAATTATACAGTTTCCGTCGCAATATAACGTAGATATTACCGACTAATTTGATACCATTTATAAAAATATTTATTGATTACGATTAATTGATAGAAATACGTACCTGGTTTTAATGTGCAAATAACAAATAACTACGGTAGTTATCATTAATTTACTTCTTACTTATATGTCTATTAAGGAATACTGATAACTCAATACTTCATGAGTGCAATCAAATGTTACTTTTAACTAGGGAGTCCTATATGCCCAGCTTCTGTAATTTTTCAAATTCTGTTTTAATTATTTGATTAAAGGCATGCGGCTAATAGTTATTGTCAAACAGTATTTCTACTACTGAATTGCGTACTTGTATCAAACTTTTGATTGTTGGTCTTTTTGAGAAACAATGAAATCTCAAGATGCTCATTAAGTACTGACCCATCGGTATAGCGTGATTCGTTAAAAAGTAAAAAAGGAATGGTTAAACAATGTTAAATAATACCTGTATAAACATGACAGGCTGATTACCCTCCCCTTATGTATGACTTACAACCCCTAGGACTTACAAGTCAGTGCCTTGAATCAGATGTGTGTCGGGGAGCAGAGCAGCCTATGGACCGGACAGAGTGAAGACCTGGAAGCCGGTGGGCAGCCCAGCAGCAGGTCTGATAGTGAAGAAGAGGATGTGAAATGCAGGCGAAATGGATGATTGGAAAGGTGATGATGGAGCAATTGGTGGAATGAATGACGGGGGAAACCGGAGAACCCGGAGTAAACTCGCCAGGCATCGCTTCGTCCACCAAGAACACTACATGCGGGTCCCTGGAATCGAACACGAGCCATCTAGGTGGTAGGTGAATGGTCTGACCGCTTGGCCACGGCACCGCCATATAATACCTATTTTTTTTTTTTTTTTTTTTTTCAAAAGTTGCTCAGACATTTTGTTACCAGTTGTGGTAACAAAGTATGCCCCTGTTGGTAGAATGAGTTCTGTAATGAGGATTGGCATAACAAATAATGTGATTAATGTAAAAAAGAAGTAGTTAAACACTTTTATAAACATGAGCAAGATATAATACCCAATATAAAATAAATTTGTTTTAAAAATTGCTTAGACTTTTTGTTACCAGTGGTGGTCACAACCCCCATTGGTAGTATAAGTTCCGGAATAAGTTTTGGTATTGCTAGAGTTAATGTGCCAGTAATGATTACGCAGAGGTATATATGTCGACTGCATTTAATTTACATATTTTAATATTGTCCTCTACAACTGCTGGGGTATTGTTAACGTAGCAGTTTTTCCATTCTTCACACTGAATGTATACAACGCTGTATTCTTCCCCTTTAGAATATTTGATACAGTCCAGATTCACTTCACGAGCACTTAATATTGCAAACACTTCATCAGCTACCCCATAACAAAAGAGGAGCTGTATTGAAACCCTCTAAAGAGGGAGGCGTAATCCCAGTGATGTGAAATCGGAAGGAAAAGCCCTCTATTCTTATGAAAGCCACATACGCTAATCCGCATCTTCCAGGTGACAACGGTGCTGTAAATAAAACCGCGCTGGATTCGCAAGAGTCTTTTAACGATAAAGTTGGACTATCTGCGGGGGAGCGGCTATGCACTTTAAAAGCTTTCATCACTCTCGGCCTGGAATATATATTTTATCATAGTCTCCTCCATCGATTCAGACGAAAATTTGCTTTAAGAGTGCTATCAAGAGCAGTGACGGCTCACCAAGGAGAGGTTTGAAGAAAGGATGAGGAGGGTATTAACCTAAAAACCTATGGAGGTATTTATGGAAGCATTAGAATAATGCCACAACCTCAACGTCTTTAAAATATGAAATTGTATTTATCGTAAGCAATAAAGCATGCTTATAAATAACCCGGTGACACTGGGAAACTAAAACTGCATGTAGTTGTATGTGTACAGTAAGGTGCATAAAACGTGGCCCATTTTCTTTACATCATAATTGAGTTTTCTTCTCACTTTTAGGTAATGAACCTTTGACTTCATTAAAGCAGGGGTTTTTCAAATAACGCTTGTGTGAAAAACTTTTTCTACGTTTGGTATAAAATGAAACGACAGACGAATGACATAGCAGAGTCTCCCAGGGTGCATGCACCGGTGCAAGGTGCAAAATGTCAATATAAAAAGTTGACCTTGGTGCAAATCTCTATACACTCTTTCCTTAATCTTGCCTCTCGCTTTGTCGTCTCACAGTTGCTCAGTTTCAGCGCTGTTTCTTCATCTGTGTGTAAAGTTCATGTGTGGTGCGCAGTATTAAACTGGTTAAATTGGCTTTTAATACCACTTTGGTCTTTTGTTTTAAATGATCTGGAAAACACTGGTGGAAACCTCATTTTTGGTAAAGAATGCTTTTCTGCAAGATGTACGATCTCGTATCAACCTCTTTAATTCTTACTCTCTAGCATCGCTGTGATTACGTCATATATTTCTTAGTGCACTCTGTTATAGTATATTTCAACAGAAGTCTTTCTCACAAGCCTAATTATTGTACGGCACATGAGGTATTTGGCCTATATCATAACAACTTTAAAAACAAAACAAACATTGAGGTCTCCACTTTGATTTAAATACTTTCTTTGCTTTCTTGGGAGCAAGTTGCTGTAGTATTGTACGCTTCTATTTCACTAATTAGCAGGTCGTGTATCAACACAGGTTTCCACGAGTCTCGCTTCTTCGCTCTGCAGCGCACGAGTTGAGCCGAGCTTAACCGAGTCGCCGCGATGCACGGTACAACGAGCCTTTGCACCTGGTGCAATTTTAAGCTTTGATTATCCCTGTTCTATAGGAAGATGTGAGGAATTATTTACATGCGTGGTTAAATTGACCAGCTGAAACAAATACATGAGAGGCTTTACCAATTAAGTGTTTATTATTATAATATATAATATATTAATTTATAGCCTAAATTCAATGAAGCATCACTTATCGGCACTCTGCTAGTCGAAACATGTAAGCCATAATGTTTCTCTTCCAAAGTTCAGTACATGTTGGGGAAGTTAAATGCTCTGCCAATTCAGTAACTAGAATGTAAGCTGAAAAGACAGCAGCTCATGCTGGCAGAGAGTGGGTCTCTATTTGTCATTATTAACCTAAAGAGATAAGTTCCTTATGTGTATGCGTTGGCCCAAGGAAGGTGCATAACCTGTGGATGTTCAAGAAAATGAAGAAACAAGAGACGATATTTCTGCCTAAAATGCAAGTATCTTACATAATCTTTAACTATTTTTGGCTATGTTAAGAGCAGGAATCCCCTGAGCATGCCGTCTGGGAAAGTACACTTACACAACAATATAGAACACGATTCAAACCTATGTTCAGAACTGGATCATTGGCGAAATAATCCGATACAGAAAGATATGGACCTGGACTTGACCGATTAGTAATGTAACTTCACAAAGAGCCTTCAGCAACTACAGAAGACTGCGTAGATAACACCTGATGACAAACAAGTCCAGATCAAAACTGATTCTATACAACACTGGATGTAACAACCTGTTAATAGTACCTTGAATAATACTCTGTACTATACAATGTAGACTATGAGGATATAGTAATAGAACCCTAGCCTTAAGTTAGTATAATGCAGTAGATAACAAGTATCGGTTATAATAGCCTTAGACTAATTGTATCACTGAAACTAAAATAGTGAAATGTTATTGTGTACAATCTTGTAACAAAAGATAAATACATAAGCAACTTGAAATACTCAATAAGGACAAATACAGCCTGGGATATAAAATAGAACCCAGGCTAATAAGCTATCTAAATAAAGAAAATAACCTTTAAAACTATAAATTAACGTGTCTGTAAATAATAAATTGTCTATAATTATGAATTGATGAATAACTGTGCTAAGAGGTACACTATTGTGTGCAAAATGACGACTAAAGACTGAATTGAATGAAGAGTAAACATCCGTTTGTGCAGTTTTTGTGCAAGGTTAATAATTTAGCACACATCAACTGCTTTTATTCTCAGTTTCTTCTTTACGTAGCTAATGCATCGATGTATGTGTATTTTATTTTTCATAAACCTTAATCTAAACTAGACTTAATAAGTCGTTAAGGAGAGAGTTTAACGCATGGATATTTAGTTGTTTTACTGGATATTTGAACAGAGCTATTACTAGATACTTCCACACCTTTATATTACAGTATTATGTCTTTTTTGTACAAGTATTTTCATAAATTAGGGAATTCATATACGCTTGCGTGGCTAATTTCCTACAGAATGCCTAGTAAACATTAATGCTTATATGTAATAGTATTATTTAATAGCAAAACACTATTATACCTACTTCGCTGGATAGGGAAATTCTAGAATGCCATGTTCACAAATAGTATACTTCTGGGTATATCTAAAAAAATATATGTTATAATGGCGCATTAATATAGCCAACATGAAAGAATAGTTGACCCATTAAACCTCACTTAGAGTAAATGAAAGAACGGTTCTGGGAATTAAGTACCAAAAGGCAAAATGCAATATAATTAGTGCAATACAACAACATAATCGCGATCATATACATTCTCTTGCTTGAAGACAATGATCATATTTTCATCATAGTTTCTGGAACAAATTTTCTCATTGATATAGGAAAGTGAATGATTGAGCAAGCAGTCTTTTTTTTTTCTTTCTCTTTTTACTGTAGAAAACGCCGTAACAATTCTGATGCGTATAGAATTCAAACATTGGAAGCCCTGTAATTAATGTTTAAAATTATTTTCGTGTGTGTGAAACAGTAGAAGATCTTGGAACTAATGAGCGCATTCTTCGATGATTTGTAAGGATGCATGATCTGTATTAGACTTGTAGCGTCACTACCCTGACCTTGCGTCTTATTTAAAGGCTGGAATGAAATCGCACAGAGGCAGTCACAAGGACAATATGGAAACTATAGTTTTGCAAGTACACTTTAGCATCATGTCCAATGCATACTAAATAAAAATATAGAAAATCGATTTTACAAATTCAATTCTTGATACGCATTTCTTTGTATACCATCTTTAGCGTCTGGTATATATGTAGCTCCAAGTATTTTACAGTTCTGCTCCAATGACATATTTAAAACGGATAGGAATCACGAAAAATGCAATGCCACATTAATAAACTCAGAAACTTAATTTTGCACAAATTGCACAACTACACAATTTAAAGAGATAATTATGAATTACTTTGGGACTTCCGGAAGAAAAGTGTGAGCCCATAAAGAGAACTGACAAACAAAATATGGAGCAGAAACGGGATCAGAAATGTGAGGATCAACCGAGTTAGTTTATGGGCCTAAGTATCAAAAGTGTAGGGAGACTTAGCAAGAAAGGCACACGTTTGTCAACTATTAGAACTCCTGTGGGACGAAATTCCGGCACATCGGCGATGCTGATGCGATATCGTGGCAATTGACAGCGTCGTTAAACAACAAAGTAGATTTTTTTAGAACCATACCCCAGACAGCTATGGTGGCGCTACCCATAAACTACAACCAAGTGATTGGACAGCATGCCGATCCAGACTGGCGATCTAACTAACCCCACCGCATACGGAAAGGCTAACACGTGACGGATCTAGAAAACCGAGAAAGACTAATATTATAGATCTGAAAAGTGCCTACAGTATGCACGTTTTTATTCCTACGAAGGTTCAATATGACAAGTTTTAAAACTGAAGTTCTGCCACGTGCAGCTTCATCAGCTTCGCTCTGGTATTAATTTGTAGATTCCGAGCCTCTGATTTGTGGATCAAATAATATGGAATGCAACTATATGGAAGTTTTATATTTTGTGTTCGTATATTACAGCACGATTTTGGCATGTCATTCAGCAAGACTGAAATAGACTTCAGTTGGAAATATTTAGCAATTTAAAAATGAAAAGCAGAAGTCTGGAAAATTGTTATGACACTTTAAAATGAATGTTCGGTAATAAGTATGCATAACAAATAAGTTAAACTTGTCAAGCCTAAGACAGGTTTTCTTAAGAGTCCTAAGAGTCACTAGCATGTACGTTTTTTAACCCCAGTAACACTTTTTTCTGGGACGAGTAGTTAATCAGTTATACCTTTTTAACAAACGAAGCATTCAGCAGAAAATGTTCAATTTGAATCTGCTTTTGCGCATATTTAAATAAATAATACATTAACTCAAACCTTATATAGCATAGCAAACTCAACGTCTGCTGAATGTTCATGTTCTATGACGTATTAAATACTTTGTGAGGAAGTGGATAAAGCATGGAATAAAATTCAAGTAATTCACATTTCTACTTCAAGTAATTATAATATACAAGTCACATTTAGTATCATATAACAAAATGAACTAATCTTGAAAAATGCCATTGTGTTATGTTGTACAGTTTTTTCCAGGTCTCAGCAGCTAATTTAATACATTTGAGTAAACGGGTTTGTATAACATTTAATTTCTCTTCCATCTAGTAGCAAGCAAATTGTTTTATTTTAAAATAAAAATAATAATGCTTATTGAAAGCCCAAACCAGCCGACACCCGCTTACCCAGCGAAGCCCTACCTCTTCTCTTACGAGCTAATGATATCACATCGTCGCATTATTTTTGTTTGTAGTGACTCGTGACAATGCAAGAAGCATTTTCCCTTTAGTCACTCGCTCACCCATTCAGTGATGGCTGATTGTATTGGCATGCTACAAGGTAATCTAATATTAGAGACGCTTGTTTGTGTGTGCCATGAGCACATGAATGGATCATAGCTCCGCGAATAATGCGTGGAGGTACATCCCATCTCACCTCTTTCACTTAAGTTTGGGCATCATTTCACTTATCGATGTTTGTAGTGCCACTTATGGGCCGATTAGGCGGTAACAAACTTATTAACAGCGTGACATTAGAATACTTTGTTTAATTATTCTTGAAGTAGATAATGCAAATAACTTTAAGAGAAAAGCAAACGTTATACATAGTACTTATATAATTACAGAATTGCTGGATAGTTTCTGTCTGGAAATCAGAATCTGAAACCATGAATTACATAAAGGTATTTTCTGTATATATACACAGTATTAATTTACTAATTATTTACAATTAATATATCATCAAATTTAAAGTTATTCACGGCTTTTTCCTGATTTATTACAAACAAATTTCATTGAAAAGAACTTGAGGTTATGTATAAATGTTTTTAATTTCACTAATATTTGTTAATAAATAGCAGCAGAGTTGCGCAGAGAGTTTTGCAAGATTTGACAGAAAATACACATTTAGATCGTTGGAAAGATTAAATATCATGGAGATGGCATTTAGCGTGGGCACGCTGTTACAGTGGCTATTGTTCATATTCAAAATTAAATCAACAGCCATTTTTGAAGACGTTAGGTGGATTTCTTCCTTAGCAGTTATAAGGATACCGTGGAATTTAAATCAAGAAAAATGACGCAAATAGAGACTACATATAGATACGTTGAAATACTTCCATAAGAAGAACACTGATGATGCGTATCTAATATTATAGTGAGTGAAAATAAGTACGAAGATAGATTCCTTGGAGAATTCTTGGTATCTGGAAGTATTACTTTCAAGAAATTCGTATGTGATCATTTCGAAATGTAAACCTTTAAAATACCCAACTCTTACCAACAACATATCCACAATAAAATCCCACACTCCTCGAATTCCTTATAGGAATGATCTCCTTATATGAGAAAAAGATATAACCCTTCTCGCCTAACCTACAATCATCGGACAACATGTAGCATCAATGTCAACAAACATGGGCAACGAGTGGCAATAAACGTCACAAACTTGTCTCACCAACTTGGAGCTGTAAGTGCTTCACAGACACAAAACTTAATTGTGGCTGACACCATACCATTAATATTATTTTTCCAGTTGAGCAAATACATTTTGTGGCCGCAAATATATCTGCTTTACAGCCTGATTTCATAGCATGTTTAACCGTACAACACCGCAAGGCGTAGTAGTCCTCTGATTGGATGTCGTGTTGAGTCATCCTCCATTAAATTTTGTGCTAGCCGTGGGAATACTACCAGCACAGCGTAGAGCAGTAAGATTGAAATTTGGCCTTAATTTGTGTAAAACGATGAAATATGAACTTCAACATTATCCAAAATAGGAAAAAATGTCAATAACAAGAATGCCATAAAATGCATGGATTATTGGCACCTAACTTTACATAAATGGAACATTGTGTGTACCTATGTGTGTAGGTATAACACCTATACGAGGATAGGTGGAAATCACACCCAACGGACTCATAGAATAGAGGTTATAAGATGCCCTTTATTTTCAAATTCTAAATTACCAAAAGGGATTTATATGGCCTAGACATTTCAGTGAAATATTTGCAAGTGAACATGTCCTTTGAGCAATTGTTCCAAAAGTAAAAATCTGTCGATATGATCTTCGAACTTGAAGCTGAAATATAAATGAAAAAAAAGAAAGAGAAATGTACTTTTACATACATTGTCAACATTTTCCAACCGAGAAAGCAGAAAAGACAATAAAAGCTAGGATCTGCTTATAACGGTACAATAAATTAGCGGTACCAATACCTACCAAAAGCTTTAATAATCTTTATGTAAGAAAGTTTCCCCGTAATTCATATTAGCCTATCTCATCGATGCGCTAAATAACTATGTAAAGAAGTAGAATAGTGTCCAAAGTAACGGTTAAAACTAGCAAACAGAAATGAATCGACAGTGAGACCATTATCGTACTCGAAATACTAAACGGTCTTTTAACAACAGATTGTAAACTTACCATTAATTTAATAAAAAAGATTCATATTCGAGATCCATTTGTCAAATTAAGACCAAATAATGTGTGTGACAATTGTGGAAGACAGTTGTGGAATATTGAAATGAAATGAAAATAGCCCAAAATGTCCAGTGAAGGGCAAATGCCTCCTATCAAAAGGGAAAGCTCATTTTTCCTAACGTGGCGAGCTACTCCTCGTTAGGTGTTGCATATGCTTATTCTCCACTATTCGCTATTTAGTCTCCATACAGATGTAGTCATTTTCCCATTCGGGGGTCCCACATAGTAGCATTGTATGTCCACCTGTTGTCTTGTAATCTGCCGCGTGGTTTCCCCATTTCTATTTCAATCTTGTGGCTAATTGTGTCAAGTCTTTTCTCTGTAATGACTGGTTTAAACTAATATTAGAGATTCTATCTTTCAGAGATACCCCTAGGAGTTGGCGTTGCATCTTCCGTCGGCATATTTGGAGTTTATTTTTCTGATGTGTACTGTTAGTGATTATGTCTGACACCCATAGAGTAATACAGGCCGACGTATTACGTGAACTCTAGTTCGTCTGCTTGGTGTTTTGTCTAAGAGTATGAACTTGAGACCCCAAATGCCTTCCAGGCTAGAGAGATTCCCCTTTGTAGTTCCTTCTCCATTTTGGTCCTGAAGGGTATTAGGTATTTGTCCCACGTATGTATGTGAGGGGTATTACAACAGTTAATATTGGAGTTGTTGGTCCGTTAGACATGATCTGCGTTTTTAGTTTGTTTAGCGAGAGATCTGCAGATTTACTGTGTTCACTTAGTTGGTCTAGCATTTGTTGCAGTTCTATGGTGTTTTGGGGAATAGAACAACATCGTCAGTAAATATCAGATTTGTTATTCTTCTTCCATTCTAATTTATTCCAAATTGTTTGCTGTATTTCATTTTTCGGAATTCATATTCCATCACTCAGGTGAAAAGTTTAGGAGAGATTGGATCGCCTTGTTGAACTCCTCTTTCTAGGTGGGATGATTGATTCTAATTCCGTTTTCACCTTTGTGGAATATTAGCCCTCAGATAACACTCACTAATAAACATGACACAGTCAACTTTTATACCACGTAACTATTAGGTAAATAAGACTCATAGACAATTTAAATCTTCATAAAGCCCTTCCGTTACAAACATTCTGCACTAGTCGTCTTCTTGATGCTCAAGGATTCTTTTTAGTCTTCTTTGCAAAGTAAATTTTCACAATCTTCCATTGTTACGAATTTCACTATATGACAATGGCTAACAAATGTTTTTTTTTTTTTTTTTAACTCGATTCTTACGATCAATTTCAAATTGTATTACGAAAACCTTTTCTTTAATATATAGTTGTCCTGAGTTAACAAAGGACAAAGAATCTACTTTTCTTCCCTCCCTTCGAATAAACACACAGGAGTCTCCTACAGTAACAGGAATTAAGTAAATATTTGCCTAAAGATTTAAACACAAATATGTGCTCCACTGCATGGCCTTTATACACACAAATATTGAGATAAATTCATTGGATATTACAAGCAGCCAGATACACTTACTTCATAGTTTTTGTACCATAAAATATGAGAGTAGAGTGGCTCAAAGTTTAAAAAGCAAATGCTCTGTCGAGTACGTTACCACACCACTAAATGAGCAATCAGGCATGACGTCTGTGAAAGGTAACAGATGTATCGTAGCTGCCTATACTCCAGAGAATAATATACTGTCCAATATAGCATCGTAATTACTCATTGGAGACCCATTTTCCACTGCATAAGCTATTCATTCATCACAATTCTTCATCCCGTAAAATTTCCGCACTCATTTGGGAAAGGCCAGCATTTTTCCATAACACAATTAAAGGGCACTGCCGCATTCCTCAGAAATGTTATAGACGATATAAGCAACTATTGTAATCATTATGAGAAGTAATTTTTTTGAAAGTATACTCTATATAAACAATAAAAAGCTGTATTTTTGTTGCGACTTCTGAATCCATTGGTCCCGGGATCAATTCCATTTGATTCAATGACATTTTCCTTTAAATAAAATCGTCTTCTAACACACACAAGGTTGTGACGGCAAATGTGGAACATAAACGAAACTTAAATCGTTCAGCCTTAAAATGCAACGTTAATAAACAGCTTCTGTATATTACTTTCACTGGATGATTTGCTAAATAGAAGACAAAGAAAGTTGCCAACAAGATCACATAATACCAAGTGATTACCCTTATTAAACGATCTGAGCAGAATATTTATTTATTTTAATAAAGCATTTAAAACATATAATTACAATGTGAATCATCTCTTGAAGAGTCTCGCTTCACAATTCCTTGCTTAATCGTTTATAGAAGTTGAAAATATCCTTTAGCGCATTCACACAAAATTGAACCTTATGACAAATCCCACGCGAGGTTAACGATGCAAATTGTATTAGTTTGAGAGCCTACAAGTGTTCACATAAATCCAGAAACGCAAGTAACAAACGCATTAAAAATAATAAACGTTAATGGTATACCTTTGTAGAAGGTAGCTATAATATATAAAATAGTAAACTAAAATCCCCTGATATTTACATTTAAACTTGGTACAAAGTTAAAATTTTAAATTATATTCCCGATTGTAGACCACAGCCAAAACAAAACATAGAAAGAAAGGAACACCATAAGAGCAAGTCAGCATATTTGCTCTATTTACCTACAACGTAATCTAGCAGGTAAACTTGGAAAGCAAGCCATTAAGGAGTACTATACTTTTAATCAGCTAACCTCTAAGACGTGACCAAAACACTCACACAAAAAGAAAAGAAAAGAAAAAAAAACTGAAAAGTTGGATACAGTTCGAGTAAATACCATCAGTGGTTTCGTACGGGGAGGTTAAAGGGACTATCCAAATAAGCATTTAAAGACTTAAAATGGATTTGAAAACGGAGTTATTTCTAATACTTGATTAATACTAATGAGTATGTTTATACAATATATTTTATATTAAGATCTTTCTATCAATGCTTGTATGTATATGTTAAATTTACAGGCAAGAACAAACAGATTTTCGAGAAACTTTCCGCAGTTTTAGACAAAATAGACTATCTTATGCGCATCTGACTTTTTTTTCCCCAAAGAGGAGAGTTCTAATGGAGTGTAACTTATATCTTGTGCATATATAGTATTAGGGATACAAGTACAGGTATTTATATTGATAACTCAGGACAGGGTGATGAACTACAATAAATCAATATTCATTTCACGTGGGGACTAATTTTAGTTAATAAGAGTAGTATGTTTTAAGGTTGGTTAGTAGCTTTAGGCACGCGTGGCACATACATCATATAAGCACTTATTTTTCCAAGTGCGCCCGATGGGTTGTTATGAGGGGTAAAATAAAGCGAGCTTTCTCCAAGGCTAAAGACCCTGGAGAATCTGGGTAGCCGGTCAGAACGCGCAGTTCAGTACGTATGAACACACTGAACCAAACCAGATGCTCTATACTGACCGGTGTTGTCCATTTTGTGGAGTAGTTCGGACCTCTAACCCTAGAATTACTAAGCCTTATTTCATAACTTAGATTATTAAGAAGGGAGAGGGCCCCCCCCCCTTTTGATCACCACTGGTAACAAAATGTTTGAGCAATTTTTAAAACTGGGTATTATATTTTACCATGTTCATAAAGGTAATATCTAACACTGTTTAATCACTGTTTTTCACTGTTTTGCATTAATCACATTAGATATTACGCCAATCCTTATTACAGAGTTTATACTACCAACGGAGGTGACCACCACTGGTAACAAGATATCTCAGCAATTTTTGAAACAAATTTACTTTAAAATTCGGTATTATATCTTTTCAAGTTTATAAACGTAATAGTTAACATTCTTTAACTATTCCTTTTTTACTTTTTATATGAATCCCATTATACCAACAGGACAATACTTCATCACCACCTTGACATTTCATTGTTTTTCAGAAAGGCCAACAATAAAACATTTGAAACAAATACGTCGTTCAGTAGTAGAAACAGCAATTGAAAATAACTGTTAGCTGCATGCCTTTAATGAAAAAAATATAAGAGAAAATTTTAAAAATTACATAAGGTGGTCATAAAGTATACCCCCCCACCCACACACACACACACACACACACACACACACACACACACACACACACACACACACACCCCGGTAATACGAGGGTTAAGACCGTAGAAAACATCAGCCAGGGAATTACTATCGAATGAATTTGTGGAAAACTGTTAAACTAAGTACTCAGTACTAGCCCTCAGTACTAACTCAGTAACTTGGAAAGAAAATTACACATCAGAAGGCTACATACAGCTACAGGAACTTCTTAGCTTTAAGCCAGTGCGGAAGGAAGTAAAAGTTGAACTGTTACAGGTAACTAACGACTTCATTTCTTTGTATATCCTTTAGGTATTTGTAGACACCATGTGAACTAGTTGTTTTGTATTCTTTAGTTCAACAATGATTTGAATGTAGATAACTTGAAGTCAAATATTTAAGAATTCCTGTCTGCTTAAAGACAAAACTGTTTCTAAACGATGTTTACTTGGCAATTCGACTAGACGTGTTGACCTTTAATGTCACTGTGCTGCATTTGCTTTCTGTTTACCAGAACAGGGAAATACCAGTGACTTGGCGTACAGTAAGTAATGGAACACCGCAAATGCAGCACTCAAGAGTTGAGTGTGCTTGATATAAAAAGTTAGATTATTCATTATTATATGCAACTCTAATTACATAGGTACATATTAAGAAAATCAGTGTTAAATGTGTGACATAAAATCTGCTACATACCACTTATTGTAATGTTTTTCAAAGAATTAAACTAAGCCTAAATATTTAATTTATTATGCAATTTCCGTAAGAGAAGAGGTAAAAGAAGGGGAAGAAAGGAAAGAAAACGAACAAAATTAGTAACTACACTTTCTTAATAAATAACGTTCGTAACTACAAGAAGTGAATGATGTATAACTGAAATTTTCTAAAGGATGACTATTCTGGAAGACCTGGAATATTTTCTAAACAGGTGATTTACTCAAGCGGCAAAGACGTAATCTCAAATATTTCATCAGCAATGTCCTACCACTGAAAGATACCTCACTGTGCTTGTCCTATATTATCCTATAAAAATCACCACCTTCTAAATTTCTTGTTCCAATAATTATTTGTCCAAATAATGATCAGCAATTATTTTAGTCTTCTTAGTGACATTATCGCTCTCGCTTGTCCATGAGTAAAACTGTCTTCATTATGACATGATTGCAACATTGTACCTGCATTGAGTGTACTTCAACTGATATTCCCTACCTTAACATAAGCATAACGTCGTCATTCCACATACTTTCGCATAGTTTCCGATATTCTTGTCTTTGCTGGATAGTGCAGTTTCCACTAAATCAATATATGGCGCCCTTCAAAAGTAAGTTCAAAATTAAACCGCTATAAATTGATAATATCTGAGATAGGAAAAAGAAAACGCAAGTATCACAGGTTGAAAAAAAAACATGGGGCTTACAGAATACTAGGATATTCAGAAATCATCACTATAGCCCAAACAATGAGGTTTACAAAACATTGGACATATATGCGCCGTTCTTCTGTTTGCTTACGAGTAGCGTATACTGATGACACGGTTAGTATGAGATATATGCCATATTTAATGATTCTGGGTCAACAAAGTAAACAAGGTCCTCCAGATTTAAAAGTTACTGTATGGTGTAGGTTCACGTTATAATTCAGTGACCCCTATTCTTCAAAGAAGACAGTAATGGAATAAGACAAACTGCTACAGTAGCTCTGCCACAGCACGTAACAGGACATCGTCATGCATAGACTGAGGAATAAGGATATAGTAAATATAATGTTCACACAAGAATGGCATAGGGCCCACATCGATACCGTTGTGTTCATTTCATCAATAGGCACTTCCCAGAAATGTGGCCTCCGCGATCTCCAGATATAAATCCGGCCAACGTTTGGTCCTGAGGTTAGCTTAAAAGTTCTGATGTGTTGCACTCACATGACCCTCTACTCTTGTTCTAACCATTCTTACAAACTCTTAATTCTCTATCTCCTTCTTGTTTGTTGGGATAAACATTTCTGCAAATTATCTTATTGGTTATTTTAAAGCTTTGAGATCCCCATTCTCTTTGCACGCTTAACATATAAAAAAATGAACAACGGTGTCCCATTTCACGAAAGTTTTAAATTTTTGAAACTGTCACAAATAACAAGGAATATCGCCGAAGCAGTTCACTCGACCAAAAACTTTTTTCAGACATAAATTGTTTGGTTTAGCGAGATCTAGTTTTTGTACAGTAAGATTTTGTCTATCTCTTATGGCTTACGAGTTATTCAAATGTCATCCAGAGTAAACAGGACTATTTAGGCTATAGCCAGGAAATTCAAAACATACATTTCATTTTTCATACAAATATCTTTAACATATGCCATTTTAATCAAAATCATTAGAGTCATTTTCAAGTAAACCTAAATTTTTCCAAAACTGTTCCATGTAAAAGGTAATTTAGGGTGGAGCTATTTTTTTCAAAATCTTTATGTCGCTTCCTTGAAAGACAAACTTAAATACCAACTTGAGCTTTCAATCGACTTTTCGTGTACGAGTTATGTTGTCCACACACACACACGCACGCGCGCGCGCGCACACACATATACACACACAGGGATCTTTGTCTAAAAATGCTTTTGTTTTGGATTCAGGGGGTCTCAAAACATATTTGCGGTGTAATCTCGACATGGAATTTTTGGGTGCAATACAATACTTCTTCTACATACCGGTAGAGAAAGTAAAGAACGATCTGACGCATACAACAACCGCAATGCAAGTGAAAGATGCCATCTCGCTAGAAATTGCTAATATTCCAAGACATTTTGTGCAGAATGCTGCGTAAGATATCGTCGTGCGTTGAACAAGAGAACGGTGAACATTATTATTGGTTGTTCAATCTGGTGTATTAAACAGGCATCACGTTTATGTCTCAAGGTTCCTGCATTGGTATGCGCTCGGGTTGACAGATTGCATACCCTAGGTTTTATCGATTACCTGTACCCTAACTCGAACTGTGCCCCCATTCATTCAGCATTGAATTTGAAATGAACTAGGATGAATAAGCATTAGCCGTATAAGTGGATGTGCATATTTCAGCTGATAGAATTATTCTACCTTCAATACTAGTATTATCCAATGCAGGATGGAGCGAGATAATTAACAGCTGTAGTCAGTTTGATCTTCTGTGTTGTTGTGAGTTTCCCAGGTTGGTAGGCAAATTATGGGGTGCTTCTTCCTCTAACATGAATTTTCTGTTCTTCATTTCCTATTCCCATGGCGGTATGTTGCACTTGCAGAGGATATCTCTCTGATTAATGTCCCTTCCGTCTACCATCCTATTGTGCAGCGCATACAGGATACCCTTTATCTTTTACACGCTTGTGACGTCAATGTGACGTGTGCATGGATTCCTGGTCACATTGGTTTGTTGGGAAATGAAATGGAGGATTTGGCAGCAAACGCGGCAACCACAGAACCCAGTATTACCACATCTCATACTGTTCCGGAAGACTTAAGTTTACGGTGCTGTCGTGTTGGCGCAGCTCTCTGCGGAAATAATCCTGGAGCAGTGAAGGAAATTCCGTTGAACTGGGTAACCTCCTTTCGTGTATCTCGTAGCGAGATGATCTCAGCTCGGTTGCGCAATGCCACTGCAATTTTATGCATTTGAGAGTGATCCTGTTCTTCTTCGTCTGCTGTGTGCCAAATTTTTTTCGTTCCGTCACGGCTGCTAGAGTGTGTGTCCCTGGCGCACCTTCGGAGCTCTGTACTACTGCCAATCAGCCTTGCAGAGCTCCTGGTGGATGATGAACAAGCGATCAAAAGAGTTTTGAAATTTTCATTTATGGTAAACATCAACCTAAGAATTTAGAATCTTGGATATGAGATTTCATGCCTTTTTGACCTGTTTAAAAATGTATTTTTTAATCTGGCTTTTGGCTCACTACAGTAAATTTGTCTTTTTCCTTGTAAAATTTAAAAACATGAAAAATGATTTCCAATAGCACCAATATTAGGTGAGAAAACTGCTGTTTTGAATATAGTTGTCATTGTCTGTGGGTAAGTCACTGATGATGAAATATTCATGAAACTTGTTTACTTTAGATACCAATAATATATATGCAAATAAGATACTCATATACAATAAATTTGAAAAGTTCTGTTTTTCTAAAATACCTTAACTTTCATGTAGCTAAAGGTTTAACAGTAAATCGATTCAGATATATTCTTTAAAATATCTGACTTTTCCCTTAAATTTGAGGAAAAGTTAATGGACATGGAACTTTTTAAATACCGTAAAATTTGGTTTAGGGAACCATTTTTGATGCGTTACTTGGTGTACATAAGGAGGTTCTAAAAGGAAATAAACAAACCTAGATTAAAACAATACTTAACACACTAATTTAGGATACCTTTAAAATAACTAAACATTCAATGACCTTTAACGTCCTTCTCTGTATGTCACTTTCAGTCGGTCAGTCAGTCAGTCCAGTCCAGTCAAGTTCAGTTCAGATCAAGTCAGTCAGTCCGTCAGCCAATGTCTCTCTCGCTCTGAAATTCAACACACAGGCTTTTGGAACATACTCATAAGCATATAGTGACTCAAACAACTTTTCTCTTTCTTAAAATATCCTATTAATCAAATGAAGGAAGACAACACTCTAGTTTTTAATATGCAGAAAGAAAAAGAAATAACGGTTTATCATGTATGGTGCTTTTGAATGTTATAGAGAGAGGTCCCAAGTTAGATTATCGGCTGGAGGTGGGAATTTCTTTTTATCCAGGTTTATTCACTATCCACCATAGAATGCACATGTGTGTGTGTGTGTGTGTGTGTGTGTGTGTGTGTGTGTGTGTGTGTGTGTGTGTGTGTGTGTGTGTGTGTGTGTGTGTGAAGAAAACCCAACGTAATCAAATCCAAAGTTATCCAAACAAATGGTCAGAGGAGTAAATATCAATACTGATCAGGAATTCCTCCAAACAAAAATCTGATGTGTTGTACTCACATGACTTCTCTACTCTTGCAGTAACCATTCTTACAAACTCTCATTCCAGTATTTTCTTCGTGTTAGTTGAGATGAAAATCTGCAGATACTCCCTTATAGCTTATTTCCTGGTACGTGCAAGGGAAACATGGGACTATAGTAGGCCTTGTGTAGTAGTCAAATCTTTTAAACCTTTCAAGTTCCATAAAAAATTAATAACGATGTTCCATTTGACGAAAGTTCAAGTATTTCAAAACTCACAAAAATAACAATAAATATCGCCGTAAAGGTTCACTCTACAAGATAATTTATCCGAACATAAATTTTGTGTTTTAGGAAGATCTACATTTTTTCTACAATAAGATTTGGTGTATCTCTTACGCTTTACCAGTTATGCCAAAAGTCATCCATAGCAAACAGGACTACATAGGCTATAGTCAGAAAATTCAAAATATGCATTTCATTTCATGTAAAAGTATCTTAAACATGTGGTGTTTTAATCAAAATCGTTAGAGCAATTTTCAAGGAAATCCAAATTTTCGAAAAATGTTCCACTGAAAGGGTAGTTTAGAATAGAGGAATTTCCTTCAAAATCTTTTTGTTGCATTCTTAAAGATGTTAAACTTAAATACCAACTTAAGATTTTAACCGAATTTTCGTGTGTGAGTTATGTTGTACACACACACGCACACGCACACACACACACACACACACACACACGCGCGCGCGTGCGTCATTTCCAAAAATGGTTTCCTTTTTATTCAGGGGGCCTCACAATATATATTTACGCTGAAATCTCCACATCGAATTTTTGGGTTGAATACAACACTTCTTTTACTTACTAAATCTAGTGCAGAAAGTGGAAAAGTGTTGTAAAAATGCTTTACTTGGATTAAGGGGGCCTCAAAACGATATTTCTGGTGAAATCTCGACATAGAATTTTTGGGTAAAGTACAATACTTCCTCTAGTTGCTATACGTAATAAAGTAAAAAAAAAAAAAAAAAAAAAAAAAAAATTGTATTATTTTGGATTCAGGAAGGCTCAAAATATTTTCGGTGAAAATTGGATATCAAATTTTTGGTGGAGTACAATACTTCCTCTTGTTACTATACGTAGTAGAGAAAGTAAACTGTCGCCGATATGATCTTAGATGGTAAAAGTGGGATATAAATGGAGCAGAGAACTTATAAATAGGCAAATCGTCAATCACTACCTGACTAAATGTGCCAGAATTCAATAAAACTGCCACACACACTTGTATACTGCGCCCCCATTATAATTATCCTCCTTTGGCATAATAAAATGTAACGTAAGATACGCAAATAACTAAAGATGTGGGAATGCAAGCTTGAATGGAAACGTCACTACTACTATGGATACTACCAATGTCACGCCCTAAAGGAATGGCTACCGCGTCCCCACAGGTAGATAGATAATCGCTGTCGTAAACATCATCCAAATGACCAGAGTTCTAATTTTTCCAAAAGAAATGAAAGGAACAAAAATATTGTATGAGAGTGAGAATGGGAGAGAGAGAGAGAGCGGGGGGGGGGGGGGGTCGCAAACTCCATGTTTATGCAACCCGAAAGACGAATTACCACTAAGTTGCTACACTGCTGTATTAAACTTCAGTGCGTATAGTTAACACGCAGCACGCACCGGGTTCTTCTTTGTGGAGGAAAGTTCAAGAATACACTTGAGTTATTCATTAACTATGTTCTTTAATGGCAGTTGCATCAATATACCAATTTCACATAGTGCCACCAACGACAAGGATAGGACAACAACGAATGAATCTGAAATGAAGGATAGATGCGATCGATAAAACTGGGTTTTGGGCATAAGGAAAAGGCACTGAACATCTACAAGAGAAAAGAGAGAGGGAGGTGGAAGAAAAGAAAACAAATACGGAGTCTCATCCGAGAAATTAATGCTATGACACGCTAACGTTCACCACGCATTTCCAGGGTTGCATGTAACTTGAAGATTAGTTTTGTAACACGTGCACTTTTGGCGCTTTGTGACAAGGGTACAGTTGCATAAATCTGAGGCAGAGCATATTCTCAAAGTTGTCATCGGTAGAATTCGATTTCTCTCATTTGCATGTTTCGGAAAGCCTGTTATTGAGAAAGGAATTGAGAAAGGAATTCAAAGTGACCCGGGTTTGATCCTACGTGACCGCATTTGGTGGCCGAAGCAGCGCACAGACGGGTTTCCTCCAAGTTGTCCGATTTTCCCGTCATCTCATTCCACCGGTGTTCCATCTTTATTCCATGTAACTAAGTGCGACCGCGCGCGGTGTGGATACAGTAAAACCAAGTGTTCAACACTACCAAAAATATCATTTATGTATTGCTTTTATAGTGTTTCGTTGACAGTTTTTATCAATTTCGTATTTCTGAATGACAACTTCCGTTGTATATATTCTTCATTCACGGTGAAATAATTTGTGCCAATTTCTTCCAAGAAAGTCTTCATTGTGATGAATCTGACATAGTGGATTTTGTATAGTGCAGAACAGAATCTGAACGAAAACTCAGAGCATAGAGCGACCAACTCCACTGCGAGTACTGCAGTAGGCCTACTGACTGTCAGTCGTACAGACCTTGATCCGTGACTTTAGCATGAGCCACGTATAACAGGTACAGTGGTAGTTACTTTGATTCCCCACTAAGTGAATATTTGTGCTAGCTGTATGCTGTCGGTATGACATTCAGAATAAAATACTGGCGTAGCCCTTTTTACTTTCTCTACTGGTAAGTAGAAGAATTATTCTATTCCATCCAAAAATTCGATGTCGAGATTTCGCCGGAAACATGTTTTGAGACCCCCGAATCCAGAAAAAAAGTATTTTTTGAAAAAGGTCCGTGTGTGTATCTGTGTGTCTGTCAGTCTGTGTATCATTCTGTCAGACTGTGGACAGACTGTGGAAAGCATAACTCAAAAACGAGAAGTTAGTTAAAAGCCAAAGTTGGTATTTCAGGTTAATGTCTTTCAAGGAAGCGACACGAAGATTTTGAAGGAAACAATCCCAACCTAATAACCCCTTACATGGAACATTTTTGAATCATTTTGTTTTTCTTGAAAGTGGCTCTAACGATTTTTATTAAAATGCCATATGTTTAAGATATTTGTGTGACAAATGAATCTTTCTACAGCCTGTGTAGTCCTGTTTACTCTGGATGACTTTTGAATAACTCGTAAACCGTAAGAGATAGACAAAACTTTTACTATATAAAAATGTAGATCTTGCTAAAACACATAATTTGTGTCTACATATTTTTTTTCCGCAGTGAACCATTTCGGGCATATTGCTTGTTATTTGTGTGAGTTTTGCAGAACTTATACTTCTGTCAAATGGAACATCGTTGTTCATTTTGTATGTGTTAAGCGTACAAAACGAACGGAATCTCAAAGCTTTAAAAGATTTGACTATCGCTCAAAGCCTACTATATTATAATGTTCCTCTTGCACCTAAAAATAAATAAGCAATAAGGTAATTTGTAGAAATGTTTATCTTGACTGACACAAAGAAGATATAGGAATAAGAGTTTGTAAGAATAGTACAAGAATAGAGAAACTCATGGAGTGCATCGCGTCAGATGTTTTCTCTCAGAATTATGTCTACTGTAAAATGGGCTTTCTGGACCTTTCGTCAGACATTTATGCTTTAACAGATTTCAACATAGAAAGCGGTTAGGCTTTTGGCAGCTTAAAACAAACTATAATAACATTTCGTGTTATATTACGGAGATTTTACGGAAATACAGCTTTTGTCACCCCCTAAATCTCAGGAAAAAAAAAAGCATTTTAGAAAGAATATGTGTGTGTATGTGTACGTGGGTGGTATGTGTACATCGTTGTGTAAACTCACAAAAGACAAGTTGGATAAATATCAAACTTTATATTTAATTTCAGCATCTTACAAAGATACGACACCAAGATTTTTGAACAAATCCCCTCCAATTCAATTACAACTATCTGAGGCATTTTTAGAAATTTTTATTTTCTCAAAACTGCTTTTAATCACTTGATTAAAACAGGGCCTCTCCAGGCTTAAAATCGCACCGGGTGCAATCCAAGGTGCCAAAGTCTCTTGCACCATGCGTCGTGGTGACTCAGTTAACTTCAGGTCAACTCGTGCGCTGTAGAGCGAAGTAGTGAGGAAGCCTTTGTTGATAGACGGCTTGCTTATCGGTGAAATATATACAGTGTGCGCACAAAGTCCATATACCCTTGTACTAAATTTAAAATTACGTGAGTAAATATGCTTTTTTGAGGCTGATAGGTATATATTCACCTTATTCACCTGTCAAATACCCATTGTTGACGACTTCGATTGTTCGACAGTTGTCGCTCTTATGAGAAAAAATCAACAAATCTTATGAATCAAATCAGTTGATGCCGAGATATTGAGAAAGAATGGCTGATAGAAGTGATTACACAATTGAGGAACGTTTAGTGTCCGCTGTGTGGGTTCATGAGCGTCAAATTAATGACAAATCAATGAAAAATGTCATGGACGATTTCGTTGCACGGTTTGTGCAAGCAGCACCGGCTAAGAAGACGTTGTTAGCGCGGGAACCAAAAATATTTTTAAAGGGCAGTTTTCGCGACGCGACGAGAAGTGGAAGACCATCCACCAGACTTGGAATTTGTGCGGAGGTGGCAAAATCTATCCATCAATCTCCGGTTGAATCCTTAAGGAAACGCGCTGCAGAGTCAGAGGTACCGGAATCAAACATGAGGAAACACATTAAAGTGGATCTGAAAATGAAGTATTGGCGTCCATTGAATGTGAATAAATTATCAGCTGGTGTTTTGGAGACACGTGCTTGTGGTCGGATGCTGCAACAATTCCAAAGGATGTCTGAGAAGACAAAAGTCATGTTCACTAACGAATGTGCGATTTATCGTAGTTCCCGTAACCGAAATGTTTATTTCTGGGGAGAAGAAAATCCAAACTGTTTCGAAGAAATCGAACACAACCCACCACATGTCATGGTCTGGGCCGGAATGACACAAACTCATTTTGGCTCATATTTTTTGATGGTCCTGTTAATCAGAACACTTATCTCAGATGATTGATGGCTGGCTCCTCCCACAGCTTCAAAATGCGGGAATCTTAAACAGTGTTTGGTTTCAACATGATGGGGTGCCAGCTCACTTCGCAGTGGCTGTTCGACAACGTCTGAACGCAGTCTTTGGAAATCGTTGGATTGGTAGAGGATCGGGCAATCTCACATGGCCTCCAAGGAGCCCTGATCTAACAACTCTAGATAATGATGTTACATCAAAGAGAAGGTGCGGAAGCAGCAGTACGCTACAACTGGTGAACTGCAAAATGCGGTGTGAGTAGCTTTCCAGACAGTGACGTTGAGTAAGATGAACACGAGAACATGGCGGCGTATTCGGCTGTGCAGAGAGAATGGGGGGACACATACCGATGTTTTGGAGTCCTAAGATGCAAGGAGAAATACATTTAGTTACATAAATACTGGAAATTTGTACTTTTATTTCACGCCAGAATTTAATATAGGGGTATACGGACTTGCGCACACTGTAGATGCGTGCAATGCATCCAACTAAAAATGAAGCAACCTACTCCAGAGAAAGCAAAGAACACCGAAAGCCCATTTAAATCAGGGTAGGATCTCTTTTTCTCTCTTTTCAATTTCTTCTTGACCCAGCCAAATATCTCACCTGTAGTATAATTATCAACTGTTGAAAGACAATACAACAGACTGCATGTTTAGTGAAATCATAGAGAACGCTAGAGAGGAACACTTAAAGAGGTTGCTACATCTTGAGAAGGGGATCCCTTATTAAAAATGTGAAATGTAACAGTACTTTGGATATAATCAAACCTTTGCCCTTTAAGAGCTAAATTAACAAATTTAACATTGCGTAGCGCACGTAAACATTACACAATATTAAGAGATAGGCAAACAATTCCTACAAAAACTGCACATTAATATGACGCAATTTATGTCGAATGTTATTTTTTCCTTTGATATGTAGAGTTAGGTATTTCCGAGATGTTCCTTGTGATTGGTTTGGATATACATTTTTGGTGGTGTAACATTTTGTCTAATTCTTACGGGTTACCAACGAAGCGGGACGGCTCAGGCGATAACGTCTGTGACCTGCATTTGGGAGGTCATGGGTTCGATCTCCGAGACCACGCACTCTGACATGGGTTTTTTCCGTGCTTTGCCCATGTCACTTAGGCGAATGCTGGGGTGCATTATTTCATACCACGGTTTCCTTTCCATCATTTCATTTCATTCCATTTCCTTATCATTTTCAGGTGTAGCTTCAGGCGTGTAGTGTTGGCAGTGCCGGGCAGATGGCATGGATGATTGCGCATGTTAACTGCTGTTCTCGGTGCTAGTTGATGTTTGGTAGGTGTTGTCCTTCGTCGATGTTAGTACGACACCGGAACCGCGGTGTAATGGCTGCTTGGCGGGGCCTGGCACCGGGAAGAAGAGATCTCAGAACTCATTAGGGACTTCCGCGTGTCTCTGTGGCCTGTCTAGCTGCTGTCTGTATAGGTCGAAGTGAACGAGGTGTCCTCTCCATGTCTGTACCCTTCATCCTTTACGCTTTACCAGTTATGCAAACGTTATTCGTTTTATAGCTCAGTTTCTAATACGTGAACCTTCCAACAAAGATTCTCTATACATAGTGCTCACATGCTAAATTAAGTCTAATGGTATTTTTCTAAGTCCTTGAGCTGCACACTTATCCTGCACGTTCAACATTTCTGTGCTCTCGTTATATACGACTCTTCTACGATGTTTATTTGCAACTATTTTATTTCTTCTCTGACGTCTACTTCGGAAATTCAAGAGGTACATTTAATTTGCCATGAAAATATCTTAGATATACATACGTTACTTTAATCCAGAGCCTCCCAGGGTGCATACATCGGTGCAGTGCATGGTGCAAGGTGCAAAATGCGGCTATGAAAAGTTGATCTCGGTACAACATCCACTTGTTCTTTCCTTTCGCTTGTCTGTTTCACTTTGCCACTTCCCCCTTCCTCGCATTCATCGCAGTCATTTAAAATGAAGTGTTCAGATGTCATTCCCAAAAGACGCATTACATTTGTCGTGAAAATATTCTAAACATATTACAATTTAATCACAATGTAAAGCACTTGTTGATAATATAAACAGTTTGCTAATATTTTCTTTATGTAAAGTGTTGAGGTAGAAGTAAATAGATGTTTTATGGAGGGAACTCCAATCTGAACCAACTGTTGAGGCTACTGTTGAGGTTACCCCGGGAGGAACGTCTGACACACTGACGTGTAGGAAACCGAACGATTAAAGCGAACAGCGTGAGGGTCCCTAACATGTGCTAGAGATTCGCCAAGCAGCCACCGGTCAGGTAGACTATAACGCCACCCATCCTTCCACAAGAGCAGTTACAGTTCGCATAGTCCCCACACAGCAGTGCTAAACTCCCCCATTGCCAACACTTGCGATCCTGGAGGACCGGATTAAAATCAAAGTAAAATAAAGTGAATGGGCCGGAAATTCGGGGGATGTGAAGTACCGTGACCGAAAAAAAACCCAAAGAAAGACCTGGTTTCAGGAAGTTCAGCCGCGGGGATCGAATTGCGAGCCTCACACGTTAGCGCGGATCCATCTTCCTTGGTCATGTTAAGTGTTCATAGTTTGGGTTGGAGAGATTTTTTTCAAAATCTATCGGTCGCTTTCCTGCAAGATGCTGAACTTAAATACCAAATTTGATATTTCATCGAATTATTACTGCTCCTGATCTTTCTCTCCCCCCCCTGCCCCCCCTCTCTCTCTCTCTCTCACACACACACACACGCACACACACACACACACACACACACACTTACTCACTTACACACATGCATGAGGGAGCTAGTTTTAGTTTCTCTGATACTTATACTAAGTAGGGAAAATATATTTTGGGGATTTAGAAAATGGATCGCACGCGCGTGTGTGTCTGTGTGAATATGTATAGGTTTCTGCCTGTAAATACTACAAATAAAAAATGAAGAGTCCTTTGAAAAACCAAAGTTGCTATTTGAGTCTCATATGTACTTCTCAAGGATGCGACACAAAGATTTTGGCTAACATTCCTCTATCCTGAACTACCTTTTAATGGAACATGCTTCGAAAATTTTGTTTTTCTCAAAAATAGCTCTAGCGATTTTGATTAAAATGCCTTATGTTGAAGATATTTTTATGGTCAATAAAATGTATATTTTGAATTATCTTGCTGTAGCTAATGTAGTCCTGTTTATCCATCACCTTTGCATAACGTAAGAGATAGACCAAATCTTACTACACAAAATATGTAGATCTCGTTAAAGCACACAAGTTATGTCCAAATGCACCTTTTTTAGTGGAGTGAACCATTTCGGATATATAGCTTATTGGTTTCTCTACTGGTAAGTAGGGTAAGTATTGTATTTCACTCAAAATTTCGATGTCGAGATTTCACCCGAAATATATATTTTGGACCACCTGAATAAACAAAAGCATTTTTAGAAAAAAGCGCGCGCGCGCGCTCGCGCGCGCCTGTGTGTTTGTTTGTATGTGTGTGTGTGTGTCTGTGTCTGTGTGTGTGTATGTGTGGACAATATAACTCGTACACGAAAAGTCCGTTGAAAGCTTAAGTTGGTATTTAAGTTTTATGTCTTTCAAGAATACGACACGAAGATTTTGAAGAAAATAGCCCCACCCTAAACTACCCTTTACAAGGAAAATTTTCGAAAGTTTTGATTTTCTTGAAAATGGCTCTATTGATTTTGATTAAAATGTCATATGTTTGAGATATTTTGATGACAAATGAAATGTTTATCTTGAATTTTCTGGCTATAACCCCTGAAACCGTATTTACTCTGGACGACTTTTGCATAGCTGGTAAACCGTTAGAGATAGACCAAATCATACTATACAAAAATGTAGATCTTGCTAAAATTCACAATTTATGTCTGAATAAATTTTCTTGTAGGGTGAACCATCTCGAATATATTCCTTGTTATGTGTGTGAGTTTCGGAAAACTTAAAACTTTCGTGAAATGGAACATCGTTGTTCATTTTTTATATGTTAAGTGTGCAGAGAGAACGGAATCTCAAAGCTTTAAAAGATTTGAGTATCCTCACAGCCTACTATATTCTAAGATTCCCCTTGCACCTACAAGGAAATAAGCAATAAGATAATTTGTACTAATGACTATCTTAACATGAAGAAGATATAGGAATAAGAGTTTGTAAGAATGGTTAGTACAAGAGTAGAGAAAGTTATGTGAATGCAGCACATCAGATATTTTATTTATCTGCCTGCCCGCCCGCCCCGCCCGCCCCGCCCGCCCGCCTGCCTGCCTGCCTGCCGTCCGTCCGTCCGTCCATCCATTTATTTTATTTATTTATTTATTTATTTATTTATTTATTTATTTATTTATTTATTTATTTATTTATTTATTTATTTATTTATTTGTTTGTTTGTTTGTTTGTTTGTTTGTTTGTTTGTTTGTTTGTTTGTTTGTTTGTTTGTTTGTTTGTTTGTTTGTTTGTTTGTTTGTTTGTTTGTTTGTTTGTTTGTTTGTTTGTTTGTTTGTTTGTTTGTTTGTTTGTTTGTTTGTTTGTTTGTTTGTTTGTTTGTTTGTTTGTTTGTTTGTTTGTTTGTTTGTCTGTCTGTCTGTCTGTCTGTCTGTCTGTCTGTCTGTCTGTCTGTCTGTCTGTCTGTCTGTCTGTCTGTCTGTCTGTGTCTGTCTGTCTGTCTGTCTGTCTGTCTGTCTGTCTGTCTGTCTGTCTGTCTGTCTGTCTGTCTGTCTGTCTGTCTATCTATCTATCTATCTATTTATTTATTTATTTATTTATTTATTTATTTATTTATTTGTTGTGAATTTTGCTATACTTTTCTCAAATGGAAGATTCTTATTCATCTCTTTCTCTCTTGGTCGTAAAACAGAATGGAATTTCCAAGGCTTCATACAGGACCAGTTTTAAAAGATTTGACTATCGGTCAAAGCCTACTGCATTGCCCCATTCCTCTATCACTTACAAGTGATATGAAGTTTCTGCAAATGTTTATCTTGACTAACATGAAGACGATAGAGGGACAAGAGTTTGCAACAGCAGTTTGTACAAGAGTTGAGAAAGTCGTGCGAGTGCAACACGTCAGGCTTTTTAGTTAGAAAAAAAAAATACATGTTTATGACTCAGGGGACCTCGAAACCTACATTTGCAGTGAAAGCTTGGGTCTAATTTTGAGTGGAACGCAATACTTTCTCTAGCTACTCTGTTGCAGAGAAAGTAAAAACAAAACCGGTTTCCTAAGCTCTCTTCTTCGCGAGATCTTAGGTAGGTTCTATAGCGCTGCTCCGTTGACACAAAAAAGAGAATGACAACAAGCGTGTCTCTAGGGAAGGGTTGAGCCAGACTTGGTTGGAAGCAATCCTGTGAGGATCAACCTATCGCTTGTCTGTAAGGGAAGACAGGAAGGATCCTCCACCAGATCATCAGTCTCCCCTTCTGCTCTTGTTCTCCGATATTAAGACAGCGGTGCAGACAGGTCTGTTCGCTAAACGCCACAACACACCACGGTTCACAGCCTGCGTCAATAAAAATCTCTTCCTACTTTCTCTCTTTATCTTGCTTCCCCTGTAGTGAGCTTTATTTTCTCTCTACCTAAAACAACGTGTTCCTACGTGAAGAAAAGCAAACAGAAATGCTTGAAATGCTGCACATCTTTGATGTTATTAATTCAAAAACTAATGATGTGTTTCTTTACGGCTAACTTGTAGTAAAATCAGAAATTATTGCATTTCATCAGCATTTTGGTTGAAAAAGAGTCCACTGTGTTATATTAAAATATTTGCTCTACCATTTACCGTTTATTAGTGGGTATAAAATAGTCATTTATGTAACTAGTGTACAATCTGACCGATTCGATTCAGCAAATCTTGAAACTGGTCATCCTGTGAAATATTCGTAACGATTGTTTGGGTGGAATGCAATGTGTTCTCTATTTTCCATGTACGTGGCGTAGAAAACAAACTTTAGTACTTAGCTTAAATTTTGGTGTCTAGTTATTAACCTTATTAGAATTTATTCTACATCTCTCACTCTCTCTGCGTGTTTTGCTCTCATGCAATTTACTTAGAATAAGATAAGATTTTAAACGAGGGTAAAATATGCTAAACCACATATAAGACGAAAAAAGAGCAAGTTTTACAGTTATGCAACAGGATAATGATATGTATCGTTATTCTCAGATCCCTTGCGTTTGCTTCTAATTTAGCAACGATCTTCAGTGACAGAATCTAATTACTCAATTAGTTCGTGCAGCGAAACTAATTAATGAAGCTTCTGGGTTAACGCTTTCACTCGAATCTCGTGCAAACAGCGCACCTACCTCGGAGACCAGGACAAAGAAAACAAGTACTTGGAAGCAGGTAACAACGCAGTCCTCTGTCGTTTGCACTACCATTAACGTTTATACACCAGGCCAAAATCTTCTTTATCATGATTTTAACACCAAACTACTCTCTGAACAAACACGGGTTACCACTAATGAACAGACTTTAACAAAAGGTGAAGTCCTTCAGTTGTCAAAACCCATAAGATGTACATACCGTTTATTTATACAACTAATCAATGAGATAGAAATGTGCACTTTAAATTGGTATTTGGCAATATCCCTAACATATTATTATGCAATAAGATCTGTCTAGAAAATTCAACATTTTAGTTATTGTGATGTTTCACCTTTTAAGAGGAAGTTCTCCTTTCAAGGGATAGGTGATATTACCCGCTCTGGTCTCTTTCATCATAGTAACCTGAATTACAATAGTTAGAAAATAATTATCCGGGCTTGTGGGCCGTGGTCTAGTGGAAAATGATTATCCGGCTCACAAGCCCAGACAATCATTTTCTATTTATTGACACCGGTCGTGAAAGTTTACGCAATTTGATCAACCTGAATTACCTTAACTTATTCGCTGTTATACATTATTCTCTTTGGTAGTTTGTCCATCTACGTGACCGACTGATAAGCGACTGACCGACCGACTGACTGAGTGACTGATTGACTGACCGACTGACTGACCGACTGGCCGACTGACTGACTGACTGGGCGACTGACCGACCGACTGGCCGACTGACTGACTGAGTGACTGATTGACTGACCGACTGACCGACCGACCGACCGACCGACCGACCGACTGATTGACTGACCGACTGACTGAGCGACTAACCGACCGACTGGCCGACTGACTGACTGAGTGACTGATTGACTGACCGACTGACCGACCGACTGGCTGATTGACTGACCGACCGACTGGCCGACTGACTGATTCACTGACCGACTGAATGAGCGACTAACCGACCGACTGGCCGACTGACTGACTGAGTGACTGATTGACTGACCGACTGACTGAGCAACTGACCGAAGACTGACTAAATGACAACTAGGTCATTTGGGCCCGATTATCTGCGTGATATTTAGTTTTGTTTTAGTTCCATCGAACTTGTTAAGCTAGAAAATCCTCAAATCTTATCCTGTTATATAATCTATCAGCTTTCAGCTTTTTATCTTTTAGTGCGCCCTCTTACATTTGTCCCATTTGTTTACTGAAATGATAGTGTATGTTAAATCGAACAATACATGTAGTTTTGTGTTAACTAGAATATATGCCTTGCAAAAAAGAGAAGGTCATGTATAAAGCTACATGTAACATGCAGAGAGAGAACCATGTGAATATAACTCGTCTAGAAAGAACTTGTATAACAGTTGAAATCGGTGTTTGTAATTTCCTCTGAACTTCTCTAGTTAAATTAACACTAGTTGTATGAAGCGCACATGTGTAGTTTTGTCAACATATAGCACTTTAGCTGTTACTATTGATCACTAAATACTGTCCAATATAATCAGCGCATCAGATCTGAGACATCTGAGAATCGCGAGGGAAAATATTATAAAGCAAAGTAGTCAAATAGACTTGCCTCACAAGCTATGTCCCATTAAAGGTACCTCAAAAGGTAAGGCTTAAAATGCTTTACTGCTTTTGAAAACGAATATGACAAACGAGTTTGTCTTCTGGTAGGTTTTGCTATTTACGAAATTTTTGTAAACTAAGTATTTAAGAAGTTATGCCAATTTTGGTCAGTATTATCTTGTTCACAAACGGATTCCTCGATCGCATTGTAAGTATAAGGAAGACGCGCAGGTACATACACTGTTAAACATTTAATTATATTTTAGATTTTATTCATATTCAGAAAAATCAGTTATTTTCAGGTTTTAAAACATCACGGACGTGCGTGTTGAACAGAAAGGTGAGAGAGGTTGACAGTGGTATAGCAGAACGTTGTCTTAAAAGAGGGGAAGAGAATGGACAAATGACAAAGTCTGATGGAGGGAGACAGTGCGAGAAATAAGAATACACTAGAAGGTAAAACTAAAAGAAGAATATATGTAATTAACCCTCCATTGCTCTCTGAGAGACCCCTAGGTTTATTTAAACGTTATAGTTTACGAACGAAGGCATCTACCTAATTGCCTAAGACATCTAAGATTATACTTTACTCGATTGTTTGCTGCAGGATTCTGTTTGATTCTTTAGCTGCAATCGGCAGTTATTTCACACAGGTCAACTAGACCCTGCATGTTCATTCTCGTTAAAAGTTGCTGACATATGTTTTCCCTCGTTAGTTGTGCAATACTGTTTTGCCATTGCAAGTGATTTGTTACTACTTACCACAATCAGGAGTATGATCTACAAAATCCCAAGGATTTGCAAGAACTGCATCATCTGCCTTGTGATGATGATGCCTTGTCCGTGGATGACAACTTGTATGACTCAGATTATTCCAATATGAAGATAAACTGAAAACGAGAATTTCTAGATTCCGCAACTAATCATTAAGAAAAGCATGAACACAATCTATGTGATAACATATTTTATAGGTAATATTATTATATGCTTATCAGTTATGTATTATTATTATTATTATTATTATTATTATTATTATTATTATTATTATTATTATTATTATTATTATTATTATTATTGTTATTATTGTTATTATTATTATTGTTATTATTATTGTTATTATTATTATTGTTGTTGTTATTGAGCGCATTTAATGATACAAGTTGTATAGCTGAACATCGAAATTTATTATATTTTCATGTAGCATGGTACAAATTATGACATATAGTGAATTCACACTACATTTTTCTATCTTTAACCTATCTAGAAAATAATGCTAATAAGAACCACGTATATTTAAGCTATGAAGGTAAACATGGAAATTAATGACAAGTTAAATTTAAAATTATAAGTAAAAGAATATCAGCACAAAAATATAGAGCGGGCCTACTAGACCCCGCGCGACTAACAGGACGAGTGCCTAATTGAACAACGCAGCAGAGCTGCGAAATGTACTTGTTTTACATAAATAATCAAAGTCCTTGCAGTCACTTCAATATTTCAGTAAGAATGCAATGAATTTGAGGGCCGACTTGTGAAACACTTTCTTATAAACCCAATTGGAAACTGATACTGTTGGTAGTAGAATATTTAAGTACCGCAGTGTGTCCCGAAGGTGAAGTTAAGAACCAAAGTTTACCCAGGAGACAAAAAGTGCACGCAGCGGTTAAAAGAAAAGTAGTGAACGATGTTTGGAAGCGCCCATAAAAGAGTTTAGCTTGAGCAGTTTCCGAAGATAAACCCTTCGCGTAACGATAAGAAGGTACTACGTGCGTCGGTTTATCGCAGGAAGTACAAGTTGACTGAAGCTATGTCACAAGTGCGTGACTTGCTGCAGTCCATTCCTAAACGGGTAAATCACGTACTTTGTACAGCATTCTCAGAAGTTCATTAACCTAAAACTAGAAATAGAACCAAGGTTGAAAATTGTATAAGTGCCTCAGAGGAATTACTTAATACTAAAAGGTAAACACAATGGAAGGCCCTTACAGCCAGGGCACAGCAGCTCACATAGGGTCTTAGGGCCCTTAGGGCCTACTTCCTCAGTGAGAAAGGCATGGGGGTGGGTGGGAAAGACCCGAGTAGTGAGAGATCCGGATGACAATGGCGCAAGCATGGTCGGGGTCCCTAATGATTCCAGATAGGACGCGTCAGACGCCGCTTTCACCCTATTTGGAGACGTCATCCATAGCGGACCCACGGACTAGGCCCTATACAGAGAGAAGTCCAGCCGGATACATCACAGTGACACCAAATTAGAAACCTTTACAAAGCGCGGCACTAACTCACTCGGTGAAACATAACCTACTTCGAGCTCGACTTTTATTCGCCTCAAAATGCATTCTTCTAAGCGGGCTCTTTACTATAGAATAGCAATCAGACGGAGAGAGCCCAGCCATTGAAACTTTGTACTACATACAGGCTATCTCAGTTTTGCATGACCCTTAGGAGAAAGAGATGAAGGGGAGACGCCAAGAGCAACCATATCCAGAGGGCAATGCACGCAAGCAAGGACGAGGTCCGGTATTTTAGAATCACACCTATCCTGAAGTTGGTGCGAGCAATTCTGCGCCATTTTCAACCTCCTCTAAAAAGAGACGCAAGTCAGAATCCAAGCGCAGGGAAGGAATCCTTGACATCGCTCAAGCTCCCGTTCACCATATATCATGTGAAGATGCCTTTTATATTGGAATTATTAATTCTACGTAGTGTAATATTTTATCAGCATTCTAAATATATCCGTTACTGTTGCTCACCTCTGATCCCCGACTCTGTTTATATGAAGCAAACTGGAAGTTACTGTACGGTCAAGTGCATAAAATTGTGGTGATAAAATGTTTATGTTGGTAATAAGTTACTAAATCGCCTCTGACAGGTCCCGCTCCTCTTATCTACCTCTATCACCCAAATTAATGTCCTCTCTGTTTTTCTTGATTTTGGGATTGAGATCTACCTTTTTTGATTGATTATAATTTGAGTACCAGATATTTGACTTCCGACCAATAGTAGACCGTATTATTCAGGAGCTGCTGAGGACAGCCGTGTTGAAGAATGTCTTACAACCACTGAGAGAAAATAATTTAGTACTTTTTCGCCCTTCACCGCTCTCTAGGCCTGGCTTGTTTACGGACTAATGCATTTGCACCGAACTTCAATTCAAAAAGCAATATAAGATGGCCCACGCAAGCCTGGTATGAAACATGGATAAGAAGATTCTTCCAAAATCGTTATTAGAGAAAAGCACTGTGTAAAGCAGAAGCATTGGAAAGTTACATTAGTTCGACTCTAATGTGAAGGGCGTACAAAAAGCGCCCATGAAATTCTTAAATAATTAATCAATACTGAAGACCACTCTCAAAAGATAGATTAATCATCAAAATCATTACAAAAATACTCTTTGATAACCAAATCACACATTTTTTGGCAGTATAAAGAACATAATGAGAGAAAACTTCGGCAGCATGAACAACAAACTGAAAAAAACTTTAGTGGTATGAACAGCAAAATCAGAGGGAACTTTGTTGGTATGAAAATGTAAGCTGAGGAAACTTTGGTGGCATGAGCAACAAACTGAGAAAACGTTGGTGGTATGAACAACAAACAGTAAGCAAACTTTGTTAGCATGAACACAGAACTGAGGAAACTTTTGTTGGTATAAACAATATAAACTGAGGAAGCTTTGGTTGTATGAACAACATAATCAGAGGAAAGTTGGATGGTATGAACAACATGAGAGGAAACTGGTAGTATGAACAACATGAAAGGAAACTTTAGTGGTATGGACAACATAAGCAAACCCCTTGCAATGACCACTTTTAAAACCTTAAGGCTGCCGTTTTACCTCTCTGGGCAGAAAATAATTAAATGCCTACCATGTTTTCAATAATTGGCAAAAATATGTGATTCTCGCAGCCAAAGAAATGAATGGAAATGTGAAATATGAAAATGCCCGATGGAAGCCCAATGTTAAACTATTTGATAATAATATTTAACTCACATGTGTGGAAGTTAGGCGCTGGCCTGCTGATCCCAAGTTCGCAGGTGCAAATCCGGCCCGGATTGATGGTTTTTAAGTGTGTTTAAAAGCGAGTTTTCTATGTCAGTAGATTTAGTGTCATGTAAAAGAACTGCAGCACAAAATTCCGGCCCACCGGTGGCACTGATGTGATTCTGGAAAATGACCTCGTTATCAAGAAATAAAGGATTTCAAAAGTTTAACAAACAAGCGTTGATTATTTTAAAAAATGAATGTCGGTCGGTATAAAAATATCGTATTTGAGCGGAACACTGTTGTGGGAGCAGTTATTCCGCGTCAGTTGCTGTTCCGCGAACTGTTTGGTGAGAGTGAAAAGGTTCGAAGCGGTGTAAGCGCTTATTTATACCACTCATTTTTTTCGAAATCGACTGGTCAAAACACAAAATGCCATTAGATATTTTTGTTTGTAATGCTTCTATGAAGCACATATAAGAAGGAATGTAATTACTTCCCTTCCATCCTGCATAATTATTAAATTCCTATATCCCATATCTAACCATTATTACATAGATTACATAACTGGTAAGCATTATTACATCTCTAGCTACTGGAGTCCAGTAACTGTGGACACGGCACTGGATATTTGCCACAATTACCCATGCTCTGCTACAACTAAGCTGAAATCCCAGCTTACTTTCTGCTAAAAACCTAAAAATCCCCAAAAATGTAGCTCATGGAGAACAAGAAAGGCAATATCTACAATAACGGACGAGAGAAGTTAAATACCAACGAGCATTAAGATTTCCGCAACATTATATGGTAATGTAGGTACTCAATTTTCTGAATCTCACCCTTGCATTCCCGCTCATCCTTCATGGCACTCGTATAAGGGTAGCATATGTACTAACCTCTGGTTCGCAGGTCGTGGGTTCAAACTTGGCAGAGGGCAACAGATTTTTTCGAGGGTAAAATCCTTAGCATGCAATCCTTAGTCATAGATTTATGGCACTAAAAGAAAGTCAAGCCTGACAAAGGGGCCTCTGAATAAAATTAAGGGGTCTTTCACGGCCAGTATAGAATAGGACGCTGTGAACCACAGCAGTAAAATAGTGTTCATAAATAAAGTATTGATGCCTCTTATGCATTCCTCTTCATCCAGATGGAAATTGTACCATTTTGTACAATCAGTAAGTTATACAGCAAAATCTAACTATAAGAACAAAACATGTAAGGACGATGATTTATTTCAAATACATTTTATGGCATGAGCATAAATATTCATTGTTGTTCAACATCATTTATTAAAGTTCGTAAATCATTCAGTTGTTTCACACGCTTGTACCGAATGTGGAATTTCAAGGCCTGCTAGTAGTGACCGACTTTAACCTGTTGGTTATTACCAGAGGACGGATTTATATGCACTAAAACCATAAATATATGCATGAAACTATAGAGCAAAAAAGTTGAAAATATGCTCTTAAAATTAAAAAATATGCACAATCTTCTAATAGTAAAATACATTATTTTCTCACATAAGTTTATTTTTTATGAAGCAAAAATTGTAATAGTTTTACTTTTTGATCCCAATTGCAGTTAATAATTATATTTTATATTGTCATTCTATAATCTTGTGTGTAATTAACTAAGTAATATTAAATATAACAACCATTTAACGATCGATCAATTATTGTTGCAGTAAATAGTCAAATACTTTTCTAAATTTTCTGGTAGAAAGCCCTTGCTTCTGTCACTTCAGATGTGTCTGAATGAAGAGAATTCTCTTTCTGATTCACATGAGGTGACGGGAGTATTGCAAAGAGGTCTCTTTTTCCAGTTTCTCCGGGCACTTCTTGGGCGACGGTGGCTTCATACATCTGCAGGGGAGAAGATAGTGGCACTCCCCTTTCTTCCAGATGTGTGATTGCGGCTGGTAGTCTACTAAAATAGGTTTTAATAACAGCTAATTTAGCCTGTAAGCTTCACTGCAACTGCAATACTTGCTGCTTCATTCACATCCAGTTTCCATCACCTTTTCACGTCTTCTAGGTGGTCACAATAACACAATACTGCGTTAAACCATAATAAGCTATTTAAAATACTCGCATGTTTGTCGTAAAATTGGCATAGAACAATTTTTTCCCATTTTCTTTAATGTAAGATTCCCAAAAATCCATTGACGAAGCAGATATAGTTTACTGATGTTTACTTCAGCATTGAAATACACTTGTGTTGGCCCACTAACACACACAAAATGGTATTTGAGAAACAGCTAAGTATTTCAACTTCGATTCTCGCTTTGTTTTGTTAACAATAATGTACCTAATAAAGCTGATGTTCAAACTTCAGAGAATATCACTGGTTAAAAACGAAAACAAGCAAATTACCACCAACTTTCCATTGTTGGCAAGCACATTCCTTTCTTCCGAAATCTTCAATTTAGGAAATCATCTCGGCCAGATTGCTTTATTGACCTGTTGAGATTTAAAACTGCGGGCCCCTGCTCGGCATTGTCACTGTTGTGCGAAAAGATGAATATTTTACATACATAGGGATAATGGATTTCTATGAAAACAAGATTAGCTTCCTTTGCAAAACCATGACAATAAAGCAGAAACTTGTCATTTTATGGGGTCAAAAACTAATATTTAAACATTAAATGGAGAAAAAAGTGTAATATACGCACCCAATGCACTTATTAGTAAAATATGCGCTAATCTTGTGAACATGCATTTCTATACACTATAAAAGTTTGTCAATTGATTCCAAATGACATAAAACGCACTTTCCTCTTCCATGCATATGTTTATATTTGAAGGAATAAAACATGCAAATATGCAGAAATCCGCCCTCTAGTTATTATCGATTAGGTCTTCCAAAATCCCTGTGTACCTTAAGGAAGTTTCTAGTGGAAGTATTTATGCATGGTATCTTGATTAATATTCCACACGTACCTATAAAATCAAAGCTTAGTAAGAATAGTTTGCAGAAACTATATAGAAGAAATCTGATATGTTATACTGAACTCATGTGGCTTTATTTATTTACTCTTGCACAAACTCTGCTTTCAAACATTTATTCCTTTATCTACATCATGTTAATCCAGATAAACATTGGTTGAAATTACATTACTGCTAATTTTCCCGTAGGTGCAAAGGAAGTACAGTAGGCTTTAAGCTACAGCCAAATGTTTTAAGGGTGGTCGCTATATAATGACTTTGAAATTCAGCTCTCTTTCCATGATCAAGGGACACACAAATGACTAACGACCTCCCATTTGATAACGGTCTGTAAGTACTGTGAAATTCTGATAAATAACAAGGACTATCTACAAAATGGCTCATATCACAAAAATACCTTCCAACATAAACTGTGTATTTTAAAGAGATCCACATCTTTTGTAGAGCAAGATTTGATTATCTCTTAAGGTTTACCAGTTATTCAAAAGTCAACAGTAAAGAGGTCTACGTGGACTATAGTTTGAAAATTCAAACTATACAGTTCATTTGTCAAACATATTTTAGACATATGGTATTTTAATCAACATTGTTAGACAATTTTGAGAAAACAAAACATTTTGGAAACCATTTTCCAGGTAAAAAGTAATTTAGCGTGAATGAATATTCTTCAAAGTCTTCATGTCGTATCCTTAAAAAACATTAAACTTAAATTCCATTTTTGTTTTTAACGACGTCTCTCTCTCTCTCTCTCTCTCTCTCTCTTTTTTTTTTTTTTTTTTTTTTTTTTTGAAAGCTATGCTGTTCAGACACAGATTTATACACACGCACGTACGAACACACACACACACGGCCGGACCTTTTTCTGGATTCAGGGAGCCCCAAAACGTACATTCTTGGTGAATTCTCGACGTGGAATTTTTGTTTTGAATACAATATTTTCCTTACTTACCTACTATACGCAGTAATATGTGACCGTAGCAAAGTCCTGTAAATATGAGAGTTTTTTGTGGATATTTATCGTATTTACCACTGGTTACCAGCTTGTGTATAAATATAAGGAATGCCACTAAAACCAACAGCTTTGTAAGTAAATGTATTAATTTCTCACTTTGTATACCTAGTAATAGGGAAGTATTGCATTTCACTCACAAATTCCATATCGAGATCTAGCCGGGATTAAATGTTTCAAGACTTCCTGAAACCAGAAAAAACATTTTTAGAAAAAAGGTTTCTGTGTGTCCGCCTGGCTGTCTGCCTGTTTTCCTGCGAATAGCACAGCTCAAAAGCGAATACTTCTTAGATATCACACTTAACAGACTTGAATGCGGCATGAAGATTTGCAAGAAAATCTGTCTCCCCCACACCTACGCCGAAGTACCTTTTTCATGGAGCATTTTCCGAAAATTTTAATTTTTCTAAAGAATGGCATCAACAATTTTGAACAAAGTACCATACGTTTAAGATATTTTTATTAAAAAATAAAATTTATATATTTTTTGTACTTATTTGATTTACAAAGCCCCTTTTAACTGCTTTGACCAAAACAGGAGCTTTGATTTGAGCAACAAATTTTATAACTAACATCGGCTCCCACATTCAACACCTCCAGACTTTTTGAAGTGTAGGACATTATTCCGGTTAAAGAAAAGCTCCCAACCCCATTCGAGACTCGAATTCGGGAACTCTTGGCTTAAAAACCAGAACGCTAACCACACACCCGAGTCACGTATATCTCAAATTTTTGGGCAATCTCTTCAGAAGCCTCTTCACTCTGAATTATTTTTGCATAAATGGTAAACCGTAAGAGACAGACAAAATGTTATTACATAAACACTTAGATTTTGTTAAGACATACAATTTATGCCAAATACTTGTGTGGAGGGAACCGTTTCATAGATACTCCTTGTTATTTGCTTAACTTTTCCAAGATTTACACTTTTCTCACTTCTTTCAAATGGGAAGTCATCCATTCACTCATTCACTCACTAACCCACTCACCCACTCACTCACTCACTCATCCACCCACTCACCCACTAATTCACCCACCCACTCATTCACCCACCACTCACTCACTCACCCACCAGCCCATTCACCCACTCACTCACACCCACTCACTCACTCACCCAGCCACCAACCCATTCACCCACTCACTCACACCCACCCACTCACTCACTCACCCACCCACCCACCCACCCACACATTTCTATACACAGAATTGAATTTCAAAGGCATTACACACCGACAAGTTCTTCAAATCTGATAAAACAACATGGCGCTTCCAAACATTACCAGCCATGACGTAACGTAAACAATCTTCTACTACAGGTGAGCAAAGTCGACAGTAAATATCGTTCTCTGCTGCAATATTGGGGAGCATGGGGAACACTAGAATAATTTTATACCGTTTCAATGTCATTTTGTTAATTTTTGACGACGTTGGTCTGCGGAAGTTTGGCAGAATAAGCGTTTGTAAATATAGTTTTTAAACGGGTAGAGAAGGTCAGATAAATGCGACACATCAGAATTTTTTTTCAATCCGTTTGCGTATTTTTTCTAAACTGTTGTTTTATAGCAAGTTTACGAAGAATTTCGAAAATTCGGGAGTGATTTGGCAAGAGAAAACTGCTACACATCAATGTTGACAAATGCTGGTTATGCGTGCGCTATTCTGCAGCACTCAAGATTTGTAGGTAATTAGATTAGTTGAAAAATTATAACTTAACACAGCTTTAAACCCCTATTTTATTCAAAGGAAAGACTTACGTCTTTATCTAATATTTCAGGTGATTTTTGCTTTCTAACTCCTTTAAACTGCGTTCGTGGTGTCATATGAGTTCAACAAAATTTCCCCACCCAAAGCTACCTATAACGTAGAACATTTTGAGCTTCTCAAAGGTAACTAAAGTTTTTTTTATTTTTTTTATTTTTATTATTTTTTTTAATGCCATACACTCGTGTTTGTATATCCGCCAAAAATTATTATCTTAGTTTGTTTTTGTGAATACCCGTCATTTTCCTCTCGTTTCGCAATTAATTTTATATGCTTTCGTAATATTATTGAGTTATAATAGATAACCAACGATTATCTGACTATACTGTAGAGGCCTTTAAAACAGACAATTTATTTCGAATAACTGTTGTGCATCAGCCAATACCAAAAGATTCGTATTTATTGATTCAAAGTTTTCTAGGCTTTAAATCTATCTTGAAATATTTTCTGCATTCAACTGTTTCATGCGATGTCATGAAAAGATTGTGGCCTTTTGGAACTTAGTTACTCGCTTTTAAACATTTGACTATCACTTCGGTTTATCTAAGATGTAATGCACTTGTAAGACAATGAACATAGTCTGCAAACAAACTTTTCATATCGGTTAACAGTAAACAAACAAGTTTTTGGGAAACACTTTGTAGGAGGTGCATATGTAAAAGAATAAAAAATAGTAACACAAACTGGTAAATGTTTACAAAAACGAATGAAACATAGTGCACTGGATGCAGCTTTTATTGCTGATTACGATTTTTTCAAAGTTTTATTTGGCGCTCAAGCTTCCTTTTTTATTTATGAGCAAATTTCGTACGTGCGATGCAGCTGTTTTATTTCGCTTATGCGGCGGATATTTAGCACATAAATGTTTATAAACGAGTAGACATAATATATGCTAGAATGATTGATTAATGCATTTACGTTGAAATTGTTGCATAAACACTGCCCAAGTTGTAAATATTTTGATAACACAGGTCACTGTCACCCCACTCATGTACACTAACCTAACCTAACACGGGCAACATTTCGATAACACAGGACCCTGTTACCAATACTCAAATACATAAACTAAACCTAACCTAGCCTAACCAAACCTAACTTAACATGGCCAAAATTTCGATAACACAGGACATGTTACCACACTCAAATACATACACTAAACCTAACCTTACACAGGGAAAAGGAAAACGAAACTTGACTGCCAAATAAAACTTTCAAAATCGTAATCAGCAATAATAAATTCAACGTAAATACATTAATTAATGAAGCTTGAGCGCCAAATAAAACTTTCAAAATCGTAATCAGCAATAGAAACTGCATCCATTTCACTATTTCATTCGTTTTCTCGAGTACCCGATTTCGTAAACAATTACCTAAAGCTAATCTAATGTAACCATCATATTTTATTGTGTAGGTGTATATTATGCTGCTTGACGATTAGGTTTTATGTGAAATGAGGGCTACTGAAGCATAGTTCACAAAAGA
>CM060966.1:42089486-42121986 GCA_030765045.1 Tenodera sinensis | reverse complement strand
ATCTGTAAATTAATATGTATGTCAATGGGTTCTTTGCTTTTGAAATATTTTGCCACTCCCCATGGTCGAGTTCGCTTCTTCGCGTAGACGGTCGCGGGTTCAAGTCCCGACACGGGTCTGGCACTTCATTTGTCATAAGGCGAAGTAGAACGCACTCTACAAACACAGGAAGGATCCCCAACTTGAGACTAAGCAGAAAAAGAGCGGTTTAGGATTATTTCCCATATTTGCTAAAAGTAGCATCCATTATTTCCGTTCCTAGGGTTCAAAATGTAAAATAGATTTTACAGTTAATTTCAACCCTTTGTTTATTGTTCTTTTAATCTTTGAATTCGTTTCTCAAAAAATTGTATGTCAGTAATAAGCAGAAATAGAATACAAGCCATTGGAATATTATAACAATTTAATTTTCGTGATTTCCGATCTACCCTACAGATGTCACTCGTGCGCTTCGCAAATGCACAAACAAAATACTGCCCACGTCCGACGAAGAAACACGGCCAATGACTGAGAAACATCTTACCAAAACTTTTGGTGCGTAGCCTGATGATACTTCTTTGTATTGTTTAACGCCCGCTTTTACTACTTACGCACCGCAGGTAGTGACAGTGATGATACATGGAATGAAGATGGAGCACCGTGGAATGAGATGGCGGGGGAAACCGCAGAACCCGGAGGAAACCCGCCCCAGCGCCGCTTCGTCCACTACGAATCCCATATGCGGTTGATGCGGTTGCCTGGGATCGAACCCAGGCCGCTTTGGTGAGAAGCGAATGATCCAACCACTCGGTTACGGCGCGGCTTCCTGATGATTCACTATTTATATCAGTTAAGTTTTTGTCTCACAGGAGGTTAGGTTAGGTATTTTTGTAGTATATTGTGACAAAATGACAAAAAGTCTAGTCTAACTTCTCTTTTTTCTTCTTTTTCCTTCTAAACTTTCTCACAGAAACAGTTCTCTTCTACTGATGTTAGCACAGTCTTTCGTGATATTAAAACTCCCGTTTTCTTCTCATAGTCTTGACTCAGTCCTTTCACGGTCTTTCTTCACTTTCTTTGTCTCTCATACACTAACTTCGGCGACACTATCACTCGACGCTCGTTAAAGCTTCTTCACTTCTATGTGACGTACTTTTCACGACGACCATAACACAGCCATCTGGCACTCACACACTGACCGGCTCATATCTGCAACTCTCTCCTCTTCTGTTTCTTGCTTCTTTATATAGCGAGGATGAGGTAACATTGACCTTTCTCAACTTCTACAAACTTTGCTTTTGTTTGCTCCCTGGCCTGATGTGTGGTGTGAAGTGGCATAGTCCAACTGTCATTTGTTGTGCGCCTCGCCCGGCGTCACAATTATTATATGAAAGTTTAGCCTAATTAGCAATCGCTGGTTACACCAAAGCATGCTCACTGCACTCACAGGCTTTCCCAATGTAGTTATGAGGCAATGTCTCAAGAGGGAGGAAAAATAACAACAAAGAAACAAGGAAATAAGAACATTGCTAACCTAATGGGTTTCAATGCTATTGTAAATCGATTCTTAGCCGTCTGCATAGGGCATGATCACCAGTGGGAATATCATCATGTTATTCTTACAAGATTATTTTTCTTTACGAGAAAAGTCCTAAAAAGAGTAGGTGGGTGGGTGGGTGAGTTCCAGGCTCTAGAATGAACATCAACTCCGAACAATACTCCTAAGGTAATCATTAGAGCTGAAATATTTCCTCCGTGACCAAGATATCAGCGTAACGTCAACGCGTACTACATACACATCACATGATAGGGAGAGGGTTCTTTGTCTTATGCACCTGGAACATGCTCTTGGTGACCTCTGACTGGATGCAAAGTTCAGTCAGCTACAATGTATGGTTTATGCATAGCTAAACCCGCGTCCATTGAAGGAATTGTTTCATCTCTAGTAATCATTAAAGGGCGGATCGGTGCGATCGGTTGTTTGAGGTTGCCTTACCTTGTGCTGTAGTGTAGGTGTTATGTGGAAGGAGAGAGGGCGAGTCCAGATGTAAACAACGGGCGTGTCCCGGCAGTTCTCGTACACGTTGTAGGTATCAATATAATGTGTATATACTGTGTTGTATATGACCATGTTAATCTTTTTATTTCTTTTTTAAGGTACACTACACGTGAGTCATTCCACGTCAAATTGCACAAAATTTGACTTTCATGTCTTCAATTTCATTAATATTAAATTTACGTGTTCTATGAATGAAAAAATGATACCCGTATGTTTAGTTTGTCTGTAAATATAAAACATTACATTTTCGGATATTTTGCGCACACCGTTCTACATAAACATAAATATCTCTGGTATTATTTTTCAGATAAATATGATCTGTAGCTCATTTTGAACATTGAAATGTGTGCTTTATTTATACGTTAAACAAAAAACAATTAGTTTGATATTTCCTATTTTTACAAGGTCATTAACATTACAAAGATCATTAACAATACTTACTTTTACCTAAAAATCCCATCTGAACTTTTTCTAGGATTACATGGCATCATCAAGTTACGTTTTAAAAATTTTGCCGGAAGTTTTTAGTTATAAGTAAGTATTGTTAATGATGTTTGTAATGTTAATGACCTTGTAAAAATAGAAAATATCAAACTAATTGTTTTTTGTTTAACGTATAAATAAAGTACACATTTCAACGTTCAAAATGAGCTACAGATCATATTTATGTGAAAAATAATACCAGAGATATTTATGTTTATGTAGAACCGTGTGCGCAAAATATCCGAAAATTTAACGCTTTATATGTATTTACCAAAATAATTAATTTACAGACAAAAAAAGAATAGAGACATCATTTTTTCATTCACAGAACACGTAAATTTAATATTAATGAAATCGGAGACATGAAGGTCAAATTTTGTGCGATTTGACATGGAATGACTCACGTGTGTGTGTGTGTGTGTGTGTGTGTGTGTGTGTGTGTGTGTGTGTGTGTGTGTGTGTGTGTGTGTGTGTGTGTGTGTGTGTGTGTGTGTGTAAACTGAATACTACAGAGTCTGTTCATTGCAGTGGATATATATAATAATGTGCATATTTTATGATCATTGACGAGAGTATATTACGCTATTGCTGATTTTGAGATCATTGCCGAGTGAGTGAGTGAGTTTTTGGGGTTTAAGGGCCCGTCGACGAGGTCATTTGGGCCGAGATCATTGTCGAGACCATGCAGTGCTATTACTGAATTTTGTTTGACGAGGACACGGTTTTACACACGATAATGGACATTACGGCAGACTAGTAAAAGAGGGATTGGAATTAAATTAGAGCCAAATAATTGTGTAGAGACGACGGCCTAAGATGAGCACAGCATGCATAGGAATACTTGAAAGAATGCCATGATTTTGCCGGCCGTTTATTTCTTATGCAGTTCCCAATTAAGGCCATGAGTTCAGATGACCATTTATTTATTAATTATTGAATTTCTAATGATGGCTATGGAGTTCAGTGCCGTTGAAAGCTCGAACAATTTTATACATATTACATGACTGGCAACCCGCAGGGAGCGCTTCTTGGTGCCAAGGATTAACATGGGACTTTCACATCTTTACTTGGGTGTTCTGAGGTGGAGTCACTAGTTAGATTTTACAGCTGGTGGTGGTGTAATAGTGTTATATTAGTTTGTGTTGTAGTGTTTGTGGAGGAAATGGGCTGCATGGATTAACTAAGGTAACGTTAGAAAACCGTATTCCATTGTTCTACCTATCGTATTAGTTTTTTGTGGGAAGGTGGGGTTTATGACGCCATAACTAAGGTGCAGCGTTGGGAACGTTGTAAACTTGGGTTTAGGGTTACGTTTAATTGCTGCATGTGAAGAATTCCGTGATACCTCACGCAACAGTAATAAAGGAGATTTAATTTCGAGCGCTAACTGTACATAAATGCCGATATATAGCTGTAAGCCAAGGGTCCCTGCTATATATTTTGTGTGCAACAAGCCATCTTGCTATTAAGAAGTATGATCTATGCAATGCTTGAGGCAATTTCCCCTTATTGTATGGCTTTAACGTAATTATTCATGTTGATATCATACAGCGTTCTTTTGCCTCAATCATGTGGAATTTGAGTCAGAGTACATTTCAATGAACTACTAGATAAAAAATAGAAAGAAAGGGAAATAAAACGGAAGCAGGATCTTACAGACCACTATTGCTAACACTCATTTAGTTCTCAGTTTCTATAGCTCGTGTCTACCAGAAAGGACTTTAAACTTTACAAGTGTTTGTGATCCCAAGGACACAGTAAAAGCTTTTATTAAAACACAGAATCCTTTAACCCAATAAATGCTGCTTATTTCAAGCGACATTTGCAATCTTTTCCATAATAAGCATTAAGAATCTGGAGATAAATCTAAAGAGGTTGCTTTCCTGCAATGTCAGGTGTATTTACCCTCGCTCCCTCTTTCCTCGTCCTCAGTACAGCATCACGCTTCTAGCCCCATATTGTAATTGTCAGCAGCAGTTCATTGGTCAGTAGTTATAGCTCAACGCTTGCGATACCCGTAAGATGATAGGAAACTGAATTCGTTTTGTGTACAAGGGTGATACAGGTCACTGAGGTCATACTTGATAGCCTAAGCCTAAAAGTTAAAATGGGGTGGATTGCTAGCCAGTGTTTGTCTGCATCACTTTGCAACTCCGGAATTTCATATTACCATCTTGGAATTACTCGAATTACACATTACATCCCATTAACTCCCTGTTGCTTGTTGGAACATCATCTAGGTCAACAGTCTCGCACCCACGAATACCTACTGTAAAGGACCTCTTGAAGATTAGAATTGGGAGAACGCTCTTCATCGGAATTGCACACCTATTAATTACCCTTGTCTCTAATTTCCTTCTGTGATATGCTGGAGAGCTAAAATATTGGGGAACGGCTGCGCGCTGTGTTTCCAGTTCGCATTATCGGCGCTCGTTGTGTTTGTGGCTATCATAGAGTGGCGCGGATGCAACTATACAATATAGAACTACTTTTAAAAGCTTTACTTGCCAAAGTTATGAATAGAACTGCTGAAATTGGCCACCGTCGTTCTCCACACATTTTGGCACCTCTTTAAGAAACTGTCCATCACTCTCGGTGATTCACATTAAAAATGCTGGCAGTTATCTGACGTATTCTTTGTTTTAATTCTTCCAGGGTGACATATATTTTATGGTTTAATTTACCTCAGAGTAAGAAGTCGCAGGGGGTTAGGTCGGGAGACCAAAGGAGCCACAAATCTGTACAAATAATTCGGCCCTCAAACACATATTCAATTGCTCTCATCGAAATATGGGTCATTGAGTTGGAGCAGTCTTGTTAACTATAAAAATGGGGGAAAACAAACGCATACAGGGGTGTCAGCTGTTGATTCTAAAAAATATGGTCTTACAAGTCTTTCTCCGTTAATGGTATATACAATAAACCGATTTTTTTCATATACATGCTGTGACGCAGAAAACATTTGCTGAGTCATTTTCTTCTTCACTGCATGACATAGACAATTAAATGCCTCTTCCGCTTTCAAAGTCCTCTAGCCATCGTTTCCTGAGTCTGCTCATATTTAGGATAGTATTGCATTAGTTGTTTAGTAACTCTGATATCCGGCATTCTTTCAACATGTTCTGTCAACTTTTGTTTGAAATCGTTTAGCCTGTCATCTATATTAAGAATTCTTAACTCTTCACTTTCATTTGTTATTTGGTCTCCCTTCGTACATCCCTTCACATTTCTTAAGAATTTCATTTCAGAAGCGTGTATTTTGCTCTATTGCTTTTTATTTATCTACAAGTCTCACTTCCGTATGCTAGTATAGGTACCGTCATAACTAGGGCTAGGAAGTTCATACCCTAAAAAACACTGAAATATGCATGCAAATATGCTCTTAAAAACTTGAAAATATGCCAAGTGATATGCACTATTGAATTAAAACAATGCCCCTTTGCAGTAGACAAGGCTAGTTAGTATAAATAATAAATAAACTTACCTTATTCCTTAGAGGTTGAAGCAGAAGTGGTCCCGCTGCTAGTATTAACTGCTAAATTGCAGTTCACAACCACACTTTGCGCAACTTTTCAACTGTAAAACATCGTCTGTTGTCTCGCAAAACACTTTTGTAACGTGAAAAACTTCTCTCCACGTCACAAGATGCTATCATCGGGGCATATTTAAATTATGTTAACTGCTTCACAGAGAGAGTCAAGTCTCTTGGTATGGCAGATGGTTTTCTTTCGAGGATGTCTCGAATATCGCACATCTATTTATAACCAAAATTTTTTGAAATTACATAATTCACTTTCTCTTTTGCTTTTTGTCCTATACTACCAGGAATCGAGCTTAGATCACATATTGTTTTTTCAAAGACAGTAAGTGATTCTTGCGAAGGAGATCCTACAGCTTCCAATGCCGTTATGGCCGTTGGTTAGAAAGAAAAATGGGCAGATATGAAACTAAGATCGTCTTTTAACCCAGTGCCTGACAGAATATTTTGCACAGTTTCTGTTGATGAAGCATCTTTTGAGTCCAATGCACTAACAACCTCTTCGACTATTTCCATGTGCTCAGCATAATATAAAACTGCATCGACCGTGTTCCCCATCGAGTTAACACTGGTGCAGGAGGAAGTCGGATATTAGGTGCTGTTGATCTAAACAACTTAACTCTTTTAGGAGATTTAGCAAAAATTCTCTTTGTACTGGACAAAAAATCTATCTACCAACGGGAAATAATCACGCATTGTCTCAGAAATGCGAAAAAGTGCGTGCGCCAAACAAGTTATATGAATTATGTTAGGAAAAATACCTTTCAGAGTTTGTCCTGGTTTTACCATATAAGGACCTGCATCAGTAACAAATAAAAGTAACAGTTCGTATTTGATTCAACATGGCCATAGTAATTTCAAAGAGTCAATCACAAACTGGGTCACAGTTACATTGTCAGTGGCCGACAATTCGCACACATTAAGAAGATAAGGTGTAGTCTTTTGTTCATTATTTAAAGCACCCACGATTATATTAGCAATAGAACGGCGCTCAGAATCAGGGGTTTCATCAACAGACAACCACACAAACTGATCCGATAATTCATTTTGTATATTTGACAATACGTTATTGTAACAATGTCCGACCTAAGTCTTGCACAGTGTACTTTCTTCAGGCACATGTTGTCGAGTGTACTTGACAAGAAAGCTTTTAAATGTCGAATTATTAATTTTGAGCAAGGGAATATGAGCAGCTAAAAATGCTTGGCACAAGTCATAGGAAAATTCAGTAACCCTACCTTCTAAACGCTCTACTAGCTGTTTTTGAACAGGTTCTCTGTTTGCGAGTTTTCTGATTAAATTCTCCTTATGTTTTGCTGTGTTTATATGCTGAACTATTTGAAATCTTTTTTCACTCCCTACATTTTTCTCACACGCTCCACAATACAGTACCCTATTTTCTGTAGATAGTAAAATCTCCCAAAAACTCTTTCTGTAAACTAATTAATCTAGCACTGGAAGTTGGTTTCATTTTCGGCGTTTGAAGTGCTTTTTAACATTTTATACGCCTTATTTAATTTGGTGGGAACCAGTTCACAACACTGTATCGTTTGAAGGATATGGCACAACTACTGGAAGGCAGACAAGCGTTGCTATAATCGAGCTGCTCAAAACGTTGACCTGCACTTTATCTTTATTAATATAAACCTCTCAGATAACGCATTGATTATTCTCTACGCACATACATATAATGAAGCGATGGAAACAGGGGGTTCACTGCATGACAACATGACTCACCTAGCGAGTTGCATCAACATGTGCATTACTACCAATATGAAAAATACTATCCAGATTGAAAAAAAATAATAAAAAGCCATAAAAACCATTAAATATGCAGTATAGGGGCTATAATATTGAAAAATTCGTGCATTGCATCATCATGCGCAATACTACCAATATGAAAAATACTATCCAGATTGAAAAAAAAATAATAAAAAGCCATAAAAACGATTGAAATATGCAATGTAGGGGCTATAACACTGAAATATTATGCATTTTTCAAAAATCAAGAAAATATGCAGTTATATGCACCATAAAATCATGTACAAATAACTGAAAATTCCATGATTCGTGCACATAATGTAAAAGCATACGTTTTTAACTCCTATGAAAAAACATGCAAATGCATGAACTTCATAGCTCTAGTCATAACTTTATAAAACTTTAATTTTATTTCTTTACGTATTTTGCTTCTAAGTATTCTATTCATTTCTCCAGATGCTCTTTGAAATTTGCATATTGTGACTTTTGGTGTGGGTGTAAAGTAAATACGACAGATGTAGTCGAGATAAAGAAACACTTTTATTTCCGTAAACAGTAACTTTGTACACTCGTTGCAACAACAAGAAAGTCTTTTCCTTCTCCAACAGCACGGCTCCGAATTCGTAACACAAAGAACTAACTCTTCTCCGTCGGCACAACTCTCCACATCGTCTGTCCGTCTCCGTCGGCACGACTACTCAACCTTCACATACGTCTGACTGTTCTCCGTCGGCACTACTCAACGCTTCACGTACGTCTCTCACTTACGTCTGACTGACTCTTCTCACACTTTACCGCTATTTATATCTCCCAGGCACTATTCTGGAAGCTTCCGGAACGTTCACTTATTTAGCGGTGAAACACAAAGCAGACAGTTCTAGAAGCCTCTATCACTTTCTCTCTTTCGGCAAGCGCCCAACAATGCGGCCATTCTCCGTCTCTTTCCTTCGGCTCCTTTGCGGTAGTGCCGACAATAATGCGATGGGTGACACTGCGGTTGTCGGCAATTAGATACGGCGGGCGCGGTGACAATATTTTATTGCCCACGGCATATTCCCTATCATAACTATATCACTTCCCTAACAGTTGAAATGACTCACCTGTTATACACAAGGGTTATTTACAATTATTTTTGTTCGAATCGGTTCTTTCCCTATGAATGCCATTACCTTTGTTTTTATAGAAAAAAGTTCATATTATATTGTTCAAAAATTTCATTGAGGTTAATATGGATTTTTGCACAGCAGATTTACTATTTTGAATAACAAGCAAATCGTCGGCAAACAATAATATATTTAAAAAAGGTGCTCTTTGAAATTTTAAAATATACATTCACTATTTGTTTCAATTTCCTCACTAGATCATCATTAAATACTAAAAGGTGTAAGTGATAAAGTACTACCTTGTCTGACACCCTGATTAATAAAAATTTTTGCTAAAATTCTGCCATTGTTCCTCAAGTTTACTTTTGCTTGAAATTAGAAGCATTGTGTCATTATAAACTATTGCGGGTGCCCTTTTCTTGCAATATTTGTCACATTCTACATCGGTTTAATCTATCAAAGGCATAACGTACTATGTGAGCTAAATGAAGGACAAAATAGTAAATATGTCGTAATAACTGAATTACACTGTGTCACTACCAGCTGCACAGCTTGAGCACAGAAAAGCCGCGTTAGTAACGCGTCTGATTACTGCAGTGGCGCAGAATCATATGTCCACGCTCCTAGCGAAAAAAAAACAACATCGTGTGTAAGATTCATAGTTCATTGGCTCCCTCTGTATGTTTCCTGTTGACTATGAATTTGGGGTCCTATGAAAATAAAGTCATTCATGTATTATTTGGTCGAAAAGCTATTATTGTTATTTCAAGTTCTCTGTCTCTTTCTTACCTAAGCTAGATGCTCGTTACGATCTATCCAAACCCCTGTGTTTTTTCCTCCCTTATTTAACCTAATTTGTGGTGATGGGTTTTTTCTCGTCTACCCTCTGTTAGCCCACCTCTTGTTCAAAATTTCCTTGCAATGTTCAGTTCTAATGACATGTATGCATAAGTGTTAACATAGGTATTTTACGTTCGTATACGTTTTATTTTTCCATAATAATTTGCTGTTCTATTCATAGGTTATTTGGTACTTTTATATTTTTCTCCCTCCGTATGCGTATTTCCGATAGGAGTTTTCTTTATATACTTTCTGTGTTGCACCTACATGATTTGAGTTTCATAGTACATTAATGCAGGTATAGGCAAACACGGTCTATCTTCTCTCTTTCCTTCTCTTTCAATTTCCCTCATTCACGCATATGCACACATACACACACTCACAAACCCTGGCATGCATGAAAATTCCATCTTTCACTTCTACTTTTATGTGAAATTAGCTGAAATATCTGCGTTGTCCGTGGTTTTATGATTTATCCCTACAACTTGTAGATTCAGATTGCATTTGTCCAACAGTCTTGTGTTTCTTTGGGGACATTTAAGAAATATTACATAATACTGTAACTTTTTTTGGTGTGGGTGTGAAGTAAAGAAGACAGATGTAGTCGAGATAAAGAAACACTTTTATTTCCGTAAACAGTAACTTGTACACTCGTTGCAACAGCAAGAAAGTCTTTTCCGATTCTCCAACAGCACGACTCCGAATTCGTAACACAAAGAACTGTCCCTTCTCCGTCGGCACAACGCTTCACATCGTCTCTTGTTTCCGTCGGCACGAGTACTCAACGCTTCACATACGTCTGACTGCCTTCTGTCGCACTTTACCGCTATTTATATCTCCCAGGCACTATTCTGGAAAGTTCGGGAAAGCTCAGTTATTTTGGGGTGAAATACAAAGTAGAAGATTCCAGTAGCCTCTATCCTTTTCTCTCTTTCGGCAAGCGCCCCAACAATGCGGCCATGCTCTGTCTCTTTCCTTCGGCTCCTTTGCGGTAGTGCCGACAATAATGCGATGGGTGACACTGCTGTTGTCGGCAATTAGATGCGGCGGGCGCGGTGACAATACACTTAAACAAAGAGTCGCCCGCCTCGGTAGCGTGATGGTTAGCGTGTCTGCCTCACGTTCAAGAGGTCGCGAGTTCGAATCTCACTTAGGGTAAGTTATCCGGATAAGGTTTTTTCCGAGGTTTTCCCTTATCCTGAGAAGACGAATGTCGGGTAACTTAAAGCTCCGTGAACCTCGGGCTCATTTGAGTATCATTTCAACCATTCACCGTCCAATATGACACAATGTTGGAGGACGTTAGTTAAAAAAATTAATTTAAAATCTTAGGATATTATAAAGAACGAGAAAAAGAAATGAAATAAATGAAAACACCAAGAAGATACTATGCAAACGCACAATTGGACAACCACAAATACCACGGGAAGAAAAGTTAATACAGAAAACCGTGTGAAAGTAATACATTGCACTTACATTGCGATCATATAGAAAACTTTATGAATGGTTTGTAGAAAAGTGAGTAGGGCAGGACATGTGAATGTGTTACGTAAAAGAAAAGTGGGTATAGAAAACTAATGGATATAATACGCTGCATTTTCATTTCAATAATGTAGAAAATCGTAAATTGTACTTTCAAGAGCGAGTAGAGGACATCTGAATGTGTTATGTAAAAGAAAAGTGAGTAGAAAAAAGCGTGTGAACCTAATACGTTGCATTTCTGTTTATAACATACAACAAACTGTATGACTCCTGGGAAGAGGAAGCAGAGAAAAACCTGTGATTGTTTAGGTAAACGAAAAACGATTACAGAAAACATGTGAATGCAATACACTGCATAGTGAAATGGACAGCATAAAAACCTCCATAAAAACCTCTTATATGTGCCAATGTTCATGGTGATCCGTTTACCGGTGTTGGAATTAACTTCATACTTCAAGAAACATTATTCCTATGTATGTTGATAGATCTATCAATTTGTTGAAACTATTTATTCTAGAATAGTTTAACCAATACTGAAGACATCGCGAAAATGTCCACAACAACTTGTCAATGTTTCATCGCAGTCAGATGAATGGTATGAGAACCCATAAGGTACAACCACACAAACGTTCATTTTTACTTTCCCTCCTACATATAGCAAGTAGAGGAAGTAGGTATTGTACTCCTTCCAAATATTCTATGTTGAGATTACATCTAAAACATATGTTTTGAGGCTCCCTAAATTCGTAATAATAATAATAATAATAATAATAATAATAATAATAATAATAATAATAATAATAATAATAATAATAATAATAATAATAATAATAATAATAATAATAATAATAATAATAATAATAATAATAATAATAATAATAATAATAATAATAATAATAATAATAATAATAATAATAATAATAATAATAATAATAATAATAATAATAATAATAATAATAATAATAATAATAATAATAATAATAATAATAATAATAATAATAATAATAATAATAATAATAATAATAATAATAATAATAATAATAATAATAATAATAATAATAATAATAATAATAATAATAATAATAATAATAATAATAATAATAATAATAATAATAATAATAATAATAATAATAATAATAATAATAATAATAATAATAATAATAATAATAATAATAATAATAATAATAATAATAATAATAATAATAATAATAATAATAATAATAATAATAATAATAATAATAATAATAATAATAATAATAATAATAATAATAATAATAATAATAATAATAATAATAATAATAATAATAATAATAATAATAATAATAATAATAATAATAATAATAATAATAATAATAATAATAATAATAATAATAATAATAATAATAATAATAATAATAATAATAATAATAATAATAATAATAATAATAATAATAATAATAATAATAATAATAATAATAATAATAATAATAATAATAATAATAATAATAATAATAATAATAATAATAATAATAATAATAATAATAATAATAATAATAATAATAATAATAATAATAATAATAATAATAATAATAATAATAATAATAATAATAATAATAATAATAATAATAATAATAATAATAATAATAATAATAATAATAAATTTAGAAAACGGTCCATGTGTATGTGTGTGCGTGGGTGCATGCGTGCGTGTGTGTCAGTCTGTGGACAGCACACCCCAAAAATGAAAAGACGTTTGAAAACCAAAGTTGATCTTCAAGTTTAATGTCCTCCACGAATGCGACACAAAGATTTTGAAGAAAATTCCTTTACCCTAAAGCACCCTTTACAGGGAAAATGCTTCGAAAATGTTGATTTCCCGAAAATGGCTCTAATGATTTTGAATAAAATGTCATGTGTTTGACATATTCTTATGGCAAACAAAATGTATATTTTGAATTTCTGACTATAGCCTATTTGGTACTGTTTACTCTGGATGACTTTTGCATAACTACTGGACCGCAATAAATAGACCAAATCTTACTGTATAAAAAATGTAGAGCTTGCTAAAACATACAATTTATCTCCAAATAAATTGTTTCTAGAGTGAACCATTTCGGAGACATTCCTTGTCATTTGTGTGAGTTCTGGAATCCTTAAACTTTCGTCAAATGGAAGATCAATATTCGTTTGTTTATTCTTAGGCCTGCAAAGAGAACGTAATCTCAAAGCTTAAAAACATTCGACTATCGCTCAAAGCATACTGTATTCTCATATTCCCCTTGCATCTATAAGGAAATACGCAATAAGATCATTTCTGCAAATCTCTATTTCAACTAATACGAAGAAGATATAGGAACAAGAGTGTATGTGAATGGTTAGTACAAGAGTAGAGAAGACCATATATCAGATGTTTATATATAGACCAGCTGAAATATCCAATGTTGTCGTTGGTTTAACGATTTATCCCTACAACTTGTAGATTTAGATTGCACTTGTCCAATGAGCTTGTTTCTTTGGAAACATCTAGAAAAACATTACTTAATACGCTTAAAGTGTTAAACTCTTAGAATTCTATATAAAAATAAAGAATATAAATAAAAACATACGGAAGATACTATGCAAAGGTATTGTTGAACAAACACATGTACCTCAGGAAGAAAAACGAGGACAGAAAGCCGTGTGAATATATTTTTTTAAATTTCAATTTCAATCATCTAGAAGAAGTGACTGGAGAAAGCCACGTAAACGTAAAACGTTGCATTTGTATTGCAATAAGAAAGAACATCGTACGAGTTGTTTGTACGAGTAAAGAACACGTGTGATTGTTACGTAATAGAAAAGTGAGTAGAAACCGTGTGAATGCAGTTTTTTGCGTTTCTATTTCAATCATAGACAATTGTACGAATTGTACGTTGAAGGGCGAGTGAAGAAAATCAATGAATGTATAAGTAGCAGTTGCATAGTAAAATGGATAGTATAAAAGCATTCTATCACAAAAATTACTTGGCCCAATTTTTATGCCCTTCGGTTAGCCGGAGTTAGTTTACCAATAGTTATACCAATATCCATGTGTGTGTGTGTGTGTGTGTGTGTGTGTGTGTGTGTGTGTGTGTGTGTGTGTGTGTGTGTGTGTGTGTCTATGAACAGCATAACTCAAAATCGAAAAGTCCGCTAAAAACCAAATTTCGTAATTAAGTTTAATATATTTTAATATCTCTGAAAAATGGCTCTAACGATTTTGATTAAAATGCCACGTGTTTAAGTAATTTTTACGGCAAATGAAATGTATATTTTGAATTTTCTGGCTATAGCCCCTGTAGTTCTGTTTATTCCTCATAACTGTTGTATAACTGGTAAACCGTAAGAGATAGACCAAATCTTACCATACAAAAGTTGTAGATCTTATTAAAACACACACGTGATGTCCAAAAGCAGTTTTGGTGCAGAGAAGCATTTCAGAGATATTGCCTGTCATTTGTGTGTCTTACAATACTTTTCTCAAATGGAATGTCATTATTCACTTCTTTATCTCTTGACCGTGCAAAGAAAACTGCATTTCAAGCCTTCAGATAGCGACCAGATTTAAAATATTTGACAGTCGCCCAAAGCCTACTGTAGTTCCATACTTCCCTTGTACCTACAAGAAAATTAGCAATAATATAATTTCTGCAAATGTTTATTCCGACTAACATGAACAAGATAAAGAATAAGAGTTCGTAAGAATGGTGCAAGAGTGTAGAAAATGCAACACATTTTAGTCGAATAGTCTTTAGTATACCTGTAAAAATGGTAGAGAAAGCAGAAGGGTGTTGTAGCCTGTATATGAAAATTACTCAATTACCTATTGCTTATTTCATCGTCCATCCCTTTCAATAGCTTCTGCGCTATATGGCGCATGATTTAAAATTACAGAGAAAAGTGTGTCAGTTCTCGCCAAGCAAAATTACCGATTACTTGGCTTCTCCTACATGTAATATTACGAACATGCAAGGGGCCTTCTAACAAAGAGTATGTGCACTAAATTGAGGCGTTTGCACGCAGCGTGTGCCGCAGTGACAAGGGAAACTATACAAAAAACATTTGTTTCGACCGCTGTGAATACCATCGCGGTATGGTTTTGTGCCAAATCAGTTACAAAATATGACGTCATTCGTCCACAAACTCGTAGTTGCATTTCTGCTGTAATTGGTTTGCTGTGGTCTTCAGCATTCGTCAAAGTAGAACCGCATACAATACAAATATGGACCCGTGAAGGAGGTTGTGAGCAAAATATGGAATATGCATATGACATTTAGCGATTTTGTTGAAAGCAGGATGGATTATTATTATTATTTAATGGGATTTTTTAATGTGTAACACATCTTCCAGTAGACATTCTCCATTCTTCTCTGTTGTTGTATGTTCATCTTCTCTTCATTGCCTCTGTGACATCCTTCCTAGTTACTGATGCTCTCAGTGGTACCCATACACATTTTTTGGTATTCTATACTGAGGTGTGTTTTTTACATGTCCATACATTTCAGTTCTTTGAATGTAATCTAGTTCAAAATTATTGACTTTACTCCCATATAATCCCTAATGACATTTCTTATTTTAGTTGCATATGTCCCTCTATTATTTGTTAACGACCTAAAGAAAACTGTGTATTTGTGATAAAATTTTAGAAGGCAATAAAATAATAGAAAAGTAATCCGACCGATTTTTGTCCTTTTGTCAAAACACGTGGCATAATGCAGTCGATTGTTTTGTAGCTTTTGTTTTGGATTATAACGGCATGTGACGCTTCAATTGCAGTACAGTGAAGGCAAAAATTACATTTTAATGAATGCTCTGCAGCCTGTCCTTCAGCCCATGATCCCTGGCAGAAATGCAACCAGGCGGTACATCAGTAAATAATATAAATAGTTAAATATAAAAGTTCTTCGGAGTCACACAATATAAATGCATCAACTTATCAACAATTCAGGAACGAATTTCAGTAGAAAAATATCGACAGACTGATAAATTGGAACACAAATAGGTATTTTTTATACCTTGAATTTAGACTTTCATTTATAAATCTGATGTGTTGCACTCACATGACTTCCTCTACTCTTGTACATTCTTACAAACTCTTATTCCTCTATCTTCTTCGTGTTAGTTGTGATAAGCTTCTGCAGTAATTACCTTATTGCTTATTTCCCTAGAGCTGCAAGGGGGATATGGGAATACAGTAGGCTTTGAATGATAGTAAAATCTTTTAAAGCTTTCAAATTCCGTTTTCTTTGCACTACTAGGGCACAAAAATGAATAACAATATTCTATTTCACGAAAGTTTAAGTATTCCAAAACTCACACAAGTAACAAAGAATATCTCCGAAATGGTTCACTTTACAAAAACATTTATGTGGACATGTGTGTTTTAGCAAGATCTAATTTTTTCGTATAGTAAGAGTTGGTCTATCTCATGCAGTTTACCAGTTATGCAACAGTAACCAGAACTACATAGGCTACAGCCAGAACATTCAAAATGTACATTTCATTTGCAATAAAAGCACCTCCAACATATCGTATTTTAATCAAAATCGCTATATTCATTTTCGAGAGATTCAACATTTTCGAAAACTTTTTCATGTAATGGGTGGTTTGGGATGAAGGGATTTGCTTCAAAATCTTCATGTTGCATCCTTGAGAGACATTAAACTTAAATACTAAGTTTGGTCTTTAAGGGACCTTTCGTTTTTGGGTTATGCAGTTCACATGCACACACATACGCACGCGCGCACATACAATATTCATACTCAAATAAAAAAGAAGGCCTGTGCTATCAAGGTTCAGAGTTGTGTATGACGAACAGAGACACATTGTGGCAATAGAAATTAACCTTTCAAGTTACACAAAGGAAGAGAGATTTTTAAAACTCTGATGTTTTAATTTTCATGATCTTCTTTACGTATTCCTCAACAGACTATTGTCACTAAAGGCAATTCTGCTATCCACTTCATTTTAGTCGAGATTAACATTTATAAAGATTGTCTTATTATACCTCACTCTAAACACTTTGGGAATACGGAAATATAAACAAAAAAATAAATAAGTAAATAAATAAGTAAACAAATAAAAATGATCATAATGATAATGATGATAATAATAGTAATAAATAATAATAATAATAATAATAATAATAATAATAATAATAATAATAATAATAATAATAATAATAATAATAATAATAATAATAATAATAATAATAATAATAATAATAATAATAATAAGAAGAAGAAGAAGAAGAAGAAGAACAACAACAACAACAACAACAACAACTTGAGAAGCAAATGACCTATCAAATACATGTTATCAAATAGATTGCTTTCATCCTCTTGATGGCCATTTTCTGAATCTAAAAGATCTCGTTTTCACTTTATCTGCAGCATTGTTATGATCTGATTCATACAAGTTGTATGAGGAATCACTACAATATAGATGATGCACTTCTTGGGATCCTGTATGTCACACTGGTGTTTGTGAGACTAGCAATATACGACTTGCAATGGTAAAGCAATATAACGCAACTAATAAGGAAAAACAAATGTCCGATTAGTCGCTCTTGCAGCTAAAGAAATAAAGAGATAAAGTTGTTGCTCCAGCAAGCAATCGGGTAAGGTGTAATGTTAGACGTCCCAGGAAGGCGTTTGCTTAGGTGCGCTCGTTCGAAAACTATAATCTTTAAATAAACTTTAGGGATCCCTCAGGACCTTAGCGACCAACCAATCATCGACCGAGGGTTGCCGGGAGAAGTTACCTACGCACATGGCTCTACGCACGCACTGGAATACCACATCCCCAACAACCCCAGCTAAACAAACCTTTTACTAATACCGCACCAGTGGATAACATTGTGTAATTTAATTACCATTTTGTTGGACATTTATATCTCTAACCAGGCTCTAAAAATAGTCACAAGCGTTACTATAACGGATACCTATCTGTAATTTCATTTAACATCTACTCATGCTTGTTACAAACCAATTAGTAATAATTAGTAATAAGAGCTATGTATTTTTACTTTCTTTACAGCGAATAGAGTAGGGGAAGTATTGCATTCCATCCAAAACTTCGATGTGGAAATTTCACCGGAAATATTTGTTTTGAGGCACCCGTGAATAAAAAAAGCATTTTTAGAAAAAGGTGTGTGTGTGTGTGTGTGTGTGTGTGTGTGTGTGTGTGTGTGTGTGTGTGTGTGTGTGTGTGTGTGTGTGTGTGTGTGTGTGTGTGTGTGTGCCATTTATGTTTTTTTTCCCCTTTTGTCTTAAGAAGAATTTTAATACCTATTATTTTTTAAGTTGAACAAGAGGAAGCCGTACCGCAAGCAAAAAACTGGCGTCATTGTGCTTATTGCTGCTTATACCTGTGCTCGACTGCTGCGACACTGCCCACCTTCAATTCAGCCTCGCTTTCCATTGGGTAACGTTGTAGATGTCTATTTACATCATGGCAAGTAGTTTAAGAAGTACTCACATTCGTTTATTTAATCGGTGAAGTTAGGCATAAATTACCATACAATCGACAAGTTATGTCAGTCTTAATTTGTAATATACACGAAATAAGTTAGACCACCTGTGAATGTGCTAATTTACTTGTGTGTGAATGTGTGATGTTTTTGGAGAATGCTAGGATTCCTACATGAGCTTTACCTCATTGCACAAAGAAACTTATAGTCACACAGAGCGAAATCGTAAGTTTTCTCCAATTAAAAATATCTTTTTCGATGTTGCCCATGCTAACTCTTTGAACATGATAAAAATAGAAGGGGAAAGGCTCTTTCTATCAACCTGCCCTAGTGAACTAGCTGTCGACAGGCCCTTAAACGATATACACTCACTCTTTCTGTCAAGGAGAACCTGGCCGTACAGGTTATCTTAGAGGTGTCGACTAGAACTGGACGGAAAAAGAGGATTAAAGTTACGAAAGATAAAGGAAGATAAAGGTTGATAATAGTTCTGTTTTTGGAAATTACTAACGATTCGTCTGAAGAAATAGCGAAATGCGTGACTTTGACAGCCACACCGTTTTCACAGAACCCTCCACGAGCTCAGTTCTAATTTCTGGTAATGAAGCAGCCTTGGATGGAATAAGGTAGATTCAGAAAAGGAAAACCTTTGACATCGAAACTAACCGCTGGTTTAAACAGACATAAGCTAAGTCAGAGAGTTGCTGTATTGATACTTGGGGCTACAGGTGAAGCCTTGGGACATATTGTTGATGAAACAGCACTTAATCGTAATTTAGTTTAAGTATATCAAGGACAATTCAGAACGAAACAACCAGAAAATGCTAAATATTTTAAAAAGAAGTATCCAATTTCTGTGACTGTTCTTTGGGACAGTAAGCTGATGTCAGAGATTCAAGGCAACATAACAATACATAGATGTGCCTGCGTTACCGATTTGTAGTGAGAAGAAACGCAATCATTGACGGTTTGAAATACCCCAAAAGTTTGGCCACTGGACGAGAAGGTTCAAATTTTTTGTTGTGACAGCAGCATATCGAATGCAGGTACTCTCAGTGGAGCTGTTAATTTGCTGCTACAGTTAACAGGAAGGGAGCTGTCGATTTTCCCTTGCCGCCATCACAATGTGAGCTAGTGTTACGGAGTGTACTCGGGAATGAGTTGCTCAAAGTGACAGTCCCGATTTCACATTTTCAAAAACCTTAGTGCAACGGCATGGACAAAGCAAATTATTAAAATGCGTAAATTGGCATGAGACTTTTAACTGTGCTGAAACTGACGAAGCACTTAACTTCCTCATAAAACAACCATAAGAACAAATGAAAAATGATTATGGCAGAGACAGGAGGGAAGTTAAAGCAAGAGTTCAATGGGATTATTAAAAGCCGATGAAGGGAAAAAAATTCATTTTGCGATGTGGGCAAGATTGCCAGAGACAATATCCAGACTATAAAAAAGGAACACTAAAATTGTGTCAAAACTAGTATTCATTTAAGCTGCATTCCCACATTTTGTACGCATTATTACATATTAATACGTAAATTCCTTCCGTTTTAAATATATTAAGCATATATGCAAAACATGTACAGGTTGTTTTCAGTTATGTATGCCAATAGAAAAATACAAACACCCTTTCAGGACTAAAGTTTATTTAGATATTTAAGTCCATTGTGACACGGGTTAATATTAACTAGTTCTAATGAAATTTGGCACATTATTTAAACATGTCAAAGTAAAACAATAAGATAGTGTGTGCCCAAAACATATATCATTATTATAATCATTGCCATAGGTTAATCTCGCAAAACCTCGAAAATAGCTCTCGACCGATTTGAAAATTTTCTTTTTTGATTTGAACATGAATAAACTCGAAAATAGCTCGACTAATTTGAACAGTTTATTTTTTTATTTGTTCCCCTCAATAGTAGGATGCCTTAGAAAGAAGGAAATTGGGAAAAACCCAAAGGAATAGCCAAAAAATCGAAATAATCGAAGTTGGTAATTCTGTTAGGGAATTGCCACTTCGGATTACTTTCAATACATGGCGTTTGTGTCGGACCTATCGTTTGACAGCGGCATCGATTACATGTAAAATCGATTTTTTTGTTAAAAAAGTAATCGATTTTGAGAGTAGATTTGTTCACATAGAATTTAATTACTTTTGCGAACATTCATTTTGATCAACCATTCTATTGACCTTGCAGGCTTAGAAATAAACACACCATTCAATTTTGTTTTGGTGACACTCGAGGAATTAGAACAGGCTTAGACATAACCACAAAATGTGTTTTAGCGAAGCTAGACGAGTTTGTTTGAAAATTTCAATTTTGTAAAGTCTCAAGAAAGCTTTGCATTGAATGTTAACTGCATTTATCTTTCATGCAAATAAAATGCATTAAATACATTTGAATTCAAACGAGTGCCATTCAGTTACCGAACAGCACTCAAAGTGTACACGATGCGTCTAATATTATCGACATCAATGAATTGAAATTGGAAAGTTGATAAGGAGTGATAATCGCTTGTGAAGAGCTACAATCAAATCAATTTTAAGTAGTACGAAGTTGACCGGACGTCTAGTCATGTATATTAATTTATCTAATTAATGCTTTCCTTACCAAAGTAATCAGCATGTCCTCATTTAATCATTGCAAATCTTAGTGTAATTACTTAAATAAGGTATTTACATTCACAATGATAGGGCAATGAATAACCATTCCAGCACTGTGAACAATTAGTTCCCAAGAATTGTAAATGCTTAGTAAATTCTCTTTGTTATCGCCTTTTTTATTGAACAACGATGGAAAAAAGTGGACAAAATGATTTAAATTGGTTGCTTTATGGAAATATGGCACCCTTTGTATTTATTTTCATGTTTTAAAACCCAAAAGGGAAGCCCAATTAATTCTTCGCTGACAGTGGAGCACCCCAATTAGCGCAATTTCATGGTTAATCTAAAACTCAGTGGAACGGTCTAACCAGCGATTTTTCGCTAGTCTATGTGTCAAAGCACGTAGCCCGAGAGTTTACATACCAGAAAGAGAGAGAGAGAGAGAGAGAGAGAGAGAGAGAGAGAGCGCGAGAGGAAGGGACGGAGGCAGATATGCACTGCAATTCCACATTGGTCTCAGACACAGAGTCTTGGCAAAAACTTTCTTCGGTGTATTGTGGAAGGAATATAAACGTGGACCCTCTCTCGCAACAATGATACGGTTTTTTGTATCATTAAATAGATGAGCTGGCTCAATATGATTATCAACCTTCAAAATTGGCAAGGTAGACCTGTTTCGGCTAAGAAGGAATCTTCCCAGAGTCTCCGTGATCCTCCAACTTCTCTACTACCAACTGGTAAGTCTTTATTCTGGCATTCGAGGGATATGATCTTGCCATTTCATTTTATACTCCCTGATTTTGTCGTTTAAATTAAATATTTTAGTTGCTCTGTTTCAATTTTAATATGATCTTTAAGACTAGAGCCAGCTACAAATCTCCAAATTTTTATTTTAGCCGTTTGATTATACTTGTCATTTTATTCAAGATCCAGGTCTAGGCTCCATAAGATATAATTGGGCACTTTCGTAAGTTTATAAAATTTTATTGGAGTATCTCTTCTTGTTTTGACTTTCAGTGTTCGTTTTGTAGTGCCAAATATGTCTTGAAATTTATACACCTTTGGGTTTAAATCTCGAGTATCATGTTTATACGTAACTAAAATATTTCACCTTTTCTAGCACTTCGCTTTTGAGAAGTAGTTTTGATCGAATTTGGGTGCTTACCAATGAAGGCCACCCCTTTCGTTTTCTCTACTGAAATAACCAAATTATACTTTGATATTGTTTTGTCGACTTGGTGCAAAACTACTTGTATCTGCCAGAATGACCTGATCATCTGCAAACCTGATCTGATTACCCAATGTAAATGCTCAATTGGCGTGAAATAAAAGGTTATTCTTTTTAATGACGAAGACATCTCTTCAAATTTTCTCCACCAACATCCAATCACATTTTAGCCCCGACTATGGTTGACCTCTAAGTCGTCCATGCAGCTATCTCTTATCCATATATTCCTATTTCCATTGTCTGCTCTCCAAATATAACATAACCTTACACTACTATGCCTGACTATCTCTCATCGTCCCCCGTGGTCTAGAGATGCTTCCCTGTCGTTCCCAAGATCGCAGGTTCAAACCCAACGGAGGGCGATAATTTTTTTCCGGGAGTTAAAATCCTTATCACGAATTTCTTTGAAGGAAAGCAAAGATAATAATCCGGTGTGATATTTAAGGCACGTAAGAGGACCTCAAACCTGATATAGGGGCCTCTGAGAAATATTAGGTGGTCTTTCTTTCCCATTGTAAAATTGGATGCTGAGAACCACAGCAGTTAAAGGGCGTCCTTAATTGCTACCCAATTTCAACTTGGTTATCTCCCCTGTTACATAGCTTCTATTCTTAAAGTTTCAATTTATCATTTGCTCAAAAGGTATTACTGATGGAAAATGAAGATGGTTAAAAGCAATATTTAATCATAAAAGAAAATGCATGAAAACAAAAGAATACGATTCCAATTTGTAAAACTTACTTGTAAGACTTAAAGCTAGACAGAAAATTACAACAAAACGAAGATTTTTACCTAAAATCCCTACAAAGACCTGCATATACTACAAAAAATAAAGCTAATTAACGCAGAGGAATAAAATATAAATAAGTATAGAACAGTTTTGTAAACTGAAAGGTTATTCAATGTCAAAAAGCTCCTCTCAAAATAACAGGTTTTGTCTCCTCATGAGGAAATCCATTTGCCTATACGCAGATCGATGTACAGACTTCCACTGAGTTTAGATATGTACAATTTATATGCACAGCCACGGACAAAATTATTGGATGCATTAGGAGAGCATCATACTTCTAAGTCCTCCGAAACATTCCAACGTGGTTTATACAAGTCGGTATTTCCAACATGGAGTTGGGTTTATTGATACCTCTGTTCCAAATGTTATCGTCTGTTGGACACACAGTTTTGTATGCTGCCTTTAACATCAAAGGTCACAGGTCAAAGGTTTTTAACCCCTAGGAACAATGGCAATGGTGCTCACTCGCTTAGCGGTGGCATTGAACTTTGGGTTTCTATTACGTTGTTCCTTATTTTAAACATTATATTCACACTCCCATACTCTATGGAGGATGGGAAATAATCCTAGTGGGAGAAACATTCCCACCCGACCACCCGGAGTCGAACCCGAGAACCTTTATACAGCAGGCAAGTGCTCTACCGACTGACCTATGGCGACAGTCACCAAGAATTCTTCCTGTGCTCTTTCGTAAGCATATTACAAATTTCACCTAAACGTAGCAGATGCCCTAATTTCGCATCGCGTATCTATCTATTCTTCAACTAAGTACTCTTAAAAGGCCTATTCTTCTATGTGCTTTAGAATAGCTCATATACATATAAATATAAATATGGAAATGATTTGATTACATATCCTCCTGTAGGTAAAATGGGAATAGAGGAATACAGTAGACTAACGTCAAAGTCAAATTTTCAAAGAGCTGGCCTCCGATGACTTTCAAATTCAGTTTTCTTTATATGACCAAGAGAGGAAAAAAGGAATAGTGAATTCCCATTTGAGAAATTAAATGGATTGCAAAATTCAAATTATAAGGAGGAATGTATGAGAATGCTCAACATGTATTTGATATAGGGTGGGATTTAAGGCCTCTCGACAACAAGGTCATTAGCGTATATTTGACATAAATTATATGTTTCAAGGAGACCTACATTTTCTGTAGCAACATTTTCTTTCTGTCTTACGGTTTACTGGTCCATAATAAAGAGGACCTCAGAAGCCTTTTCCAGAAAAATTGAGGATATACATTTCATTTGAAAATATCTCAAACATATGGTATTACAATCAAAATTATTTAGAGCGATTTTTTAGAAATCATAAGTGTCAGAATCACTTTCACACAGCGACACTTTTTTCGAAGTGAAGTTTTATAAGTAATGGCTGTTCTTGTTTTGATGTATGGATCAGAATGTTGGGCGCTTACAAAAAGACAAGAACAAAGATTAGAGGCGACAGAAATGGGATTCTTAAGGAGTGTTGCAGGATTGGATAAGAAAAGAAATGGGGATATAAGAAAAGGATTAAACGTCTTCAAACTTAAACCCCAACGCAAGAGCCCATGAAGGGCCAAGGCTTACCACCCAGCCACTGCGTCCCCACCTCTGCTCACTACAGGCGTCATTGCTGGGGTGCAGTACTGGAGGGTGGTACGTGGTCAGCGTCCCGAGCCCTCCCGGCCAGTTATGCGACCTTCTCGATCCGGGGCCTCTGATTCTCCATCAGTTGTCCATCTCCAAACTTACAGATCGAATTAGAGAGTGCAGGAACACCTGGAAAGGACATATTGATAGTATGCCTGAGGAAAGATTTCCAAAATTATTAATAAACCATAGACTTTTAGGAAGAAGTGTTAGATGACCACGCCGAAGATGGAGACTGAACAATCTCAGCTTTCATGAAACCGGAACGAGCTTACAAAATCTCAATCCCTGATTGGTGGCGATGATGATAATAATGATGATGATGATAATGATGATGATAAGTTTTGAAAAATGTTCCATGCAAACGGTAGTTTAGGATGGTTGTATTTTGCTGAAGGTCTTCGCGTCATATCCTTGCGAGACGATGAAGTTAAATACCCAGTTAGGTGTGTAACCAACCATTGGTTTTGGGGTTATACTGTTCAGTTCACACACAAGCACTTGAACGTTTTCTAAAAATGCTTCTCTGGGATTCAGAGTGTCTCATAACGTGTTAAGGTTGAAATCTTCATATCGAATTTTTGAGTGGAATGCAATAGCTTCTTTATGTACCATGTACATCCTGGTATAGAGGGTAATACAAGTGTACCCCCTTAAAAAGATAACTAATACGTATTATACAATGTACCATTTATGATTTTGGTTTATCGGAAATGCTAAAAAGTGTGCGAGTTGAATCAGAGTGCAGTCGTCGCAGAGCCGGCACTGTTATCCTTACCCTATGTGAGGAATGGAAGAAACGGCCAAGAAAGTCAGTATTACTTAGAACCCTCTACTTTATGTGCTGTATCGCCGTGCACTTCTGCAATACGAGGCAAAGGTTTAACATCTTGTTCTTTTTTCTTATCTCTTTACCGTGCTTTACGAAACGATGGAAATGGCGTCAGACTGCAGAAGTGGATTTGAGTTATGGTTTGAGGCTGTGTGCTTTACTACATACAAAAAACGGTATATTTACGATTTATCCCACAGCAGAGGACACTCGGGCACCATGTGCTTTTAACAGAACCATTAAACATCTATAGTTTCAATACATATACAATATTGGAGGAACAGAAAGTCAGGTTTATACTCCTAACAAAAAATATAGGTCATAATTGGTACTATTCTGGAGAGATCTGCAAGCTATTTTGCGGTTTGGTTCTCTCTTTGCTTTTGGTAAATATGATTGTAAAAGAACGTATGGTAAGAGGAAATAAAAGACAACTTTTGATCGTAAGCTACGCTGATGATAAGCAAAGAGTTAAATAATTAAAAACATACTATTTGATACCAAAAATGGCATACAGTTGTACTTCTTATTAGCTGTCACTAAACGTTAAGTTGTTTCAAACTGAGGGTATCACTACGATGAAGAAAATTAGTTCATACAGCAACCACCTGAATATATTTTAAAGCAATATTTGGAAGTCGATGTCATATCTGAGGCTATTTAGGAGTGTCAGAATTTCACCTTTTTGAAAAACTATGTGACGTAGAAAAGGCAGAATCAGAGTGAAAAACCTATGCTATAGCCGGGGTTTTTATCGCTGATCTTACGTTTCCGTCCGGGATCTAACCAAATGACCTACCACAGCAACAAATCGAGAGGGCATTAGTTTCCCCAAATAACTTGCATTTCCGGGAAACTGCAAGGGTATCTCAAATTCATTTTGGCTGTCATACTCCACTGGCGACTTGCCATATCGTAAGTACTATTTATTTTTGCCAACCAACTTACTGCTGTGGGTAATGTTAAAAGCCCTGTGTGGGTAATGTTTAAGAGGTGCAATCAGGACTGAAAAATTCAATACCATAGCCGGGATTTAAATGATAGATCTTCCGCCTATCGAGTATGTCAGTATGGCATTAAATTCCCCAGCTGATTTGTACTTTTCCGGTAGACCACAAGGGAGTCTCACATCAGAGATAAATACCCCAAGGGCGACTAACAAATACACGGGGGGAGTCTGCATCTGGCAGCGGAGCAGGTAGGACCTACCTGAGAGCTCGTCAGAACCGGTTCTTCGCCATGCCCAAGAAGAAACCTCGCAGCACAGCACCGGTTCCTGCCAGCAAAGTTCCAGCAACTACAGCCGATACCTGCGCCTCAAGCACACAGACCGACCAAGATCTCAACAGCAACTCCTGACGCATCCAGCAGCAGTACTGTGGATGCGGTGGTGGCAGCGGCGCTCCCGGTCTGTGCTACGGATCCACCGCCGACCACTTCCAGGCTACCGGACAACTCCGGCATCTCGCCTGCTTACAGTAGCAATGCTTCGACTACCTCACCATCGCAGTCAGCGTCCCCTGTGGCCCAATCGGGCCTCAGTGTGGTTATCTACGGAGTTCCCAGAGACCTCCCAACGCGTTACATTCTCGCCGCCGCACAGCACGAGTGGACCTCAGCAATGAGGGTCACGCGTATCATCACTCGCAGAGGGCCATCCAGCCTCATGCGACTAGTCTTCGCCGATTCACGCGAAGCTGGCTTACGCATGGGCCTGCCCCTGTTAGGGCGGTGCTTGCGCGCTGAGGCGAGCCGAGCGGAACGCCAAATACCCTGCCGCCGCTGCTGTGCCTACGGACACCAAGACACCCACTGCACCGCCGCTCCTCGGTGCCACTACTGTGGCGTCCAGAACCTCACCAGCGACTGCACTTCACACGATCTAAGCAGACGACGCAGGTACTGTGCCTCCTACAGTGGCTTTGGCCACTTTACGGGACAAGCACAGTGCCCACTGTATCTCCGGCACGGACACACACACACACACATCAGCACATCCCACCGCAGCTCCACGGCCGTGCACACGTGCGACCCCAACCATTACAGGAACACCACCAGTCGTCGCAGCCACAGTCAGATCGCCACGGACCGTAGCAGTCCCAGCACCCGTCGTCGCCGATAGCATCCTTCGAGACGCGGTTCAAGGCCTCCAGTCAGAGGTTCTGAACATTGGCTCTCGGCTGGAGGCTATCACAGAACACAACAATACACCGGCAAACAACACCAACGTCACTGAGCTCCTACAGCGCCACGACCACGCCACAACCAACGCCCTAGCAGCAATCCAGACACACCTCACGGAGCTCATACAGATCCTCACCAAAACAAGCGAAGAACTCGCCCGACTACGCCAACATACAGAGACCATCTACCGCAACACACAGAAAATCCAAGACACCACAGCAGTAGAGACTAGAGTCACCATATATTCGACATCATCATACTCCCCAGATTTCCCATTGGTCCCCCAATGCCACACACAAACGCCCCAAGTCGTAGGTCAATGTCAGGGCATCCGCCATGACATTAGACCTGCCTCCATGCACCATCCATCATAATATGCACCCACAATCATCCGGTTTTCTTCGGTGGTACCGGACCTCATGTCACCCCTTGTTAAAAATAAATTGTATCACCACAGAATAACTTTACTATAGGAAATTAATAAAAAAAAAACTTAAAAAAAACACACCAGTGATAAGTTGGTTGGCATAAATAATAACCATCTAAAGGTTACGTAAACTTGGGACATAAAGTACTTACAATTTGTAAGTTGTCTTTGGAGTATTTATCTCTGATGTAAGATTCCCTTGTGGTCTACCGAGGAAGTACGAATCGGCTGGAGAATTTAACGTCATACTGGCCAGTTGGTTTTGTGGTTAAAGCAACCTCTCGGCGGAAGACCCGTGGTTCAAATCCCGGCTATGGCACTGATTTTTCAGTCCTGATTCCACCTCTTAAATATCGTAAGTTCTTTAAGCACCAGGGTTTATAGTTTTACCAATTATTAGGTCAATTAATGTTAATTGGTCATTCACATAAATCGTGTTCCTGAGAAGTGACAACATGTTAGTAATTAGTCATAGGTTATGGTTAACGTTTGTTAAAAAGTGTATAACACGATACAGAATTTATGTTTATAAAATTATTCTTTCATTGCACTTTCATCACTTACTTAGGTTTCTGAATTGAGAACTCAACTACACTCACTCATCTAACAGTTTGATATATTTTTATACTTTTAAAATAATTTTCAAAGTATTGTTTTTCTAATCAGATTGTTTGCAAGATTTTAATTAAACTTACAAGTGTTTTTACAACGATAATTAAAAAACATAGTTTTCCATTTCCTAATGTCTTAAAGAGATACGTTTACATATTATTATATCAATTTGGTAGATACACCAAAACTTTCTGATTACACTTCAAAGTATATCTCCAAAGCTCACTCATCTTTCTATTTCAAGTTAATTGATAAATATTGCAGAAATGTTTGTGCAAACGTCTAATAATTCCATGAAGCATTTTTCAATAGATAGCAAAGGGACGCAGAACTAAGAAGCAATAGACCAATGTTTAAAAGCGAGTCGCTATGCGCTACTTTTGAAATTCCGCTATTTACATGACCACGAGATACAAATGAATGGAAAACTTCCACTTCCTAAATCTGTATGTATTCAAATTCGTATTTCAAATACAAAATCTAGCATTTATCCTGCCCCCTAGTTTCCTAACTAAGGACAGTTGCCAAACTTGACTTACTTCACAATTTAAATTTCAGCAACTTTCTTGTGCAATGCAAAATAAGTGGAAAATGGATGTGAAGGGTAATATATTGTAAACGAAAACTAAATGAGCTGCTATTTAACTTTCAGTCAAACTGATATATTTTTACGTACACAAAATGTAAAATTAAAGCGTCTTTTACATTTAATTCAATTATGGAACAATTTGTCTATATGTAATTAATGTTCTTCTACACAATAGCCGTATATAGGTAGGATTATAAAGGGTAGAGTGAGATTGAACAATTGAATGCCATGACAGGGACTTGAACCATGGATCTACCGGTTATCGTCCGGCTGATCTAACAAAATTGTAATTGGCCATTATGGTATACTATCTCATATAAATTGAGATCTCCTTGTGTTTTTTACGGGAAAATGGGAGTGAGTTGAATTTAATGTAATGTCGGCATGTTCACCATGATAGCTTAGTGGCCAGAGCAGCCGGACGCTAAGCGGTAGATACGCGGTTCAAATTCGGTCATGGCATTGAACTTTTCAGTCTCATTCTATCCTTTCCAATCTGAATACATGTTTATAAATCGCTACTATAGGTTATATTTCAATTTCTGTAGTGCATTTTCCATGTTTCCACTTTCATTAAATATAAGGCAATTCAGATAACGCTTTGGAATTAAAGAAGCTGTAGTTTATACCCAATTCCAATTTAACTCAAGAGTTGTTTACTTATAAATTTTAATAATTCGTGATAGTTAAAAATATTTTATTTAACAATCTAAAACTACTAAACATGTTATAACCACCGTCGTATGATATACAAACTTCTGAATAAACTTTATGAGCTGTTTCGTTTTTACATTTATTTTCTAACACTAGATTCATTCTTTGGTCCCATACTGTCGGCTTCACTCTTCACCATGCTTTCCGTCCCAGTTGAATTAGCTGATGATTTCCACTGTTCCGGATTCTTCCTCCTCATCATTTACTCCTCCTGATCTTATTTCTCTTCTTCTCTCAACAAACCCTTTCGTCCTAGTTTATATTACGTAATATCACCTGAGAAGGTGGAGAGAGACTTGAGGCTGCAACAGGAGAAGTCTCTTAATCCCTGAAATGTTGTTGTTGTTGATGATGATCTCCTTCTGTTTCTATACCTCCGGATATCTGTAACCTCAAACTCTTCGTTATCGTCCAATCGTATATCTGCTGAATGTACTTCTTCCTTTCCCTATCTTTTTGTTGTCATTCTTATTTCTTCTTCCCTCCTTAAATTGCCACTTCTTAGTCTCTTTAGATATTTCCCGTCTGTCCACCATAAGCTTTTTCTTTGCTGTATCAAATCTTTGTTGCCAGTTTGTTCATAATATACAAGCTTTCTTTCTTTTACTCTTATTATGGCCTACACTTCCAGTTCCCTTCTTGTTTCTCTTAAGTTTCGTTATGATTAAGAAATTAAAAAAAAAAATCACTTTCTGTTGTGTCGGTTAGTGTCGCAAGTGTCACGTTCTACAGTTTTTGTTTCTCGGCATCTTATGTAGATAATTTTTTCTTTGGACCTTTTTCTCTTAAATAATGTATGTTTTCCTTTGGTTGAATATATTCCATACATAATCTATCCGCAATATTGGGAAATATTTCCTGTGTTCTTCGCTGTTCCAACTATTCCACTTCTTTTGCCATTCTTCCACACACTTTAATCCGTAATTAATTTTAAATTGTAATTACGTTCAATCTAAATAGTCTAAATGAACTAGTTACTGAATTTGGAAGAAAATGACAAAATAATGTAAACATAATCGATGCAGGTAGTCCACCTCAAACAATACAAAATGACATACTAAACAGATAGCTCTGGATAGAGATGATTGGAGGTCTCGGATGAAGAAGGCCTAAGCCCGCTTTGGGCTGTAGCGGTATTTGAAGAAGACGAGGAAGAAGAAAAAGAAGGAGGAGGAGGTAGTAAGAGTGTTGGCAGACCTCGAACGAGCTGGCCAAATGAGATTCTTTGAAGATGCAACAAACCACAAGGGTTATGCCGTGGTGATGATGGCGGTGGCGGCGGTGACGGCGGCGGTGGCAGTGGCGGTGGTGGTGATGGTGGTGGAGGTGGTGGTGGTGATGGTGGTGGTGCTGATGGTGGTGGAGGTGGTGGTGTTTGTTGGTGGTGGTGATGAAGGTGGTGGTGGTGGTGATGATGGTGGTGGTGATGGTGGTGGTGGTGCTGGTGGTGCTGGTGGTGCTGGTGGTGGTGGTGTTGGTAGTGGTGGTGGTGATGGTGGTGGTGGTGATGGTGGTGATGGTGGTGGTGCTGGTGGTGGTGGTGGCGGTGGTGGTGGTGATGGTGGTGCTGGTGGTGCTGGTGGTGATGGTGGTGGTGGTGTTGGTAGTGGTGGTGGTGGTGATGGTGGTGATGGTGGTGGTGGTGCTGGTGGTGGTGAAGTTGGTGGTGGTGGTGGTGATGATGGTGGTGGTGATGTTGGTGGTGGTGATGTTGGTGGTGGTGGTGATGATGGTGGTGGCGATGGTGGTGGTGGTGCTGGTGGTGCTGGTGGTGCTGGTGGTGGTGGTGTTGGTAGTGGTGGTGATGGTGGTGGTGGTGATGGTGGTGATGGTGGTGGTGGTGCTGGTGGTGCTGGTGGTGGCGGTGGCGGTGGTGAGGATGATGACGTTTAATTGGTTACTTGTATTTTAGCCGCGGCTGGAAGCTACCAGTCGCGTTCTTCCGCTTTACAATAGGATTATGTGGTCTTTCGAGCAGGTGCCATTTCCAGAGCGTTCGCTTCGTATTCGGGTGCTATATAAGCAGCCATTTCAGAGTTTATCCTGAAATTTGTTTTTGTCGATATAGTGATAATTACTAGATCTATAAGCATTTAAAGTCTATAGATTGAATAAACGTGTAATGCATTTGTTTCACATAAAGGCCTTTCATTTCAAAGT
>CM060966.1:41974486-42084486 GCA_030765045.1 Tenodera sinensis | reverse complement strand
CAGAAGTGTATACGTCAGCTGTCTAATTACGAATATATTAAAAGGCGATGTGATAACATCTATATTAGCTCTAATTTCATCGAGTGTTTAACATCCATGTTAAATACGCGGGTAGAACCTAGGAATGGGATCGATGTTTTCATGTTGGGGTATAAAATGCGGATTGCATAAAACTCGAGAATATAGGGCAGCTGACTCACCTGGTATATGGCCGTTTCTGAGAACTGAGCACGACAAAGGCACATCCTTTGACGTAAGACCTCTAAATTGAGGCGATCAGTTTCAAGCACAATATTCTTGATATAACTCCAAAAGAAAGAATCTAATAAGGTTAGATCAGGAGATTTTGATGATCAGCATATTGGGCCACCTGTGTCGATTCAGTGACAATTAGGATACAACTAATTGAAATGGATGTTTACAGGTTCATAATAATGTGGTTCACCATCTTGTTGGAAAATGTGTTTTAACTCAAGTTGTACCAGATCCTTATCAAAAAGATTCCGAAGGTCGCCATGCAGAAATTCCAGACACTGCGGTCCTCTAGGTCTGGCTGGGAGTAAGACAAATTCGATAACATTGACCCCAAGGATACCGCACCTTACATTTTCATACACAGTGAAGGTTGTGAGGGGTTCAGTAGTAAATGTTGCGTCTATTCATGGTGGCACAGTTGCTGAAACAGCACTCATCGCTTCGAAGAACACTTTCAAGGAAGACAAGGGTGTCACCCTGGCTCACCATTCTACACTACGGGCAAACCTAACCAAAAAAAAAAAAAAAGACTATTAAGTACCGTAGAAGTTATTTACGGAATAATTCTTACGTTAAAGAGCTTATAAAATGTTATTAATATCTGGATGACAGAGCCTCTGTTCAGCAAAGTATTCAAGTTTTCTTGCGCGTTATGGTGTATTAGTTTGATATTGTGATAAACAACACTTTTAATTACCTTTTGTCAGTTTATTTCTCTTCTAAAACTGAAGATCAAAACAGAGTCCTTCTATATCGTTAACACGGTTTACAATTCTCGTGATCTTAGGTTTCACAGCTCTTCTGTCTTATTGTAACCTTGATGCCTTTTTAGTTGTTGAGTTATACTCTCTCTCTCTTTCTCCCTCTTTGTGTCACAAACTGCTGCTTCAAGACTGCACTAACTAAAACTGCTTCGCACAACTCCGACGCGGTGATTAAATGCCTAGAACTGTCTCTGACGATACGCACATTTTATCAACACTGGCTGTGCACACGCTTAAAACTAACTGCTAACAGCTGTAACGTTCAAAATTTAACACTCCATCATAAAAAGTGGCACTCTTGCCGTCTCGCCTCACTTATATAAGCCAAACTGATGTAGCACGGATTTTTCTCGAAATCCACGTTTTTTCGACACTTCTCAGAAACAAGCTGGTAATAAAACATTTGTGAACAATCCGGAAAACGCTCACCTTTGTTCTGAGTGCTCCATTGCCGTTGGGTCCTGTTTTTAAGGCAGTGATATGAAATAGCTAACACCGAGCTTCTAGAGTCGCGCGGACGCCCAGTGGTGTGAGCTGTTTAGATCGTAGTCGTCTTTAATGGCCACATTATTCTTTCTCATATAATATTAGCATGGTCATGTTTTCACTGGCTTCTGTAGGTGTCTAAACAAAGACGGCGAATACATGCCCATTTTTCTTAACTTTGTTGGCCTATACTTCAGTGGATTCCTAAATTGATTTATTGACGTATGGTATTTGAAATAGTTTCTCTCTAAGGGCAGAACCGTGAACTATAAAGTTGCACTCTTGCTGTGATAGTGACAACTGCTGTTGTTACGGAGTCGTCAGGTTCGGCAGGTACCGTTTGTGTGCACGTCGCACATTTTTCGTACCGGGTGTCTTAAAAAGCGTACGAACTATCTTGCACTTAGGTATTACTCTTTTGGGACACTTCAGTTTTTTATTAAAAATATGTTTTTGCCTGGTGCCGAAACATGAGGCCCGGCTTACAGGCTACAATTCTCATTAAGTGTAATGGTATCACATTTTTGTTTCATTCTCTTTTGGTTTACTTAAAGCAAATACAGCAATCACCTTTGGGTCACCGAGAACAGTTTAAATTGACATTAACATTATACATCCATTTTAATAAGTTTATTTTTCTATTAACATATTTACATGCCACACACAGAAAGACACACCTACGCACTCATAATTGGGCGTTTGGGAGCATTCTGTCAGATTCTCTGATTTATATAATACATATTCCTGGTATTATGATAGTAACTCTGTGTTTAAAGTAGCTACAAATGTTATTGTTGTATAGTATTACTATATATCTAATTTATTTTCAAAAGAACTGTCGACCTAAACTGGTTTATCAGGATGATATTGCATAAAAATGAAGGAAAGTCATCAAAATTCTGATGTTTATCGAACATTACGGAGTTACAAAAAACAAAGAAATAATATGTAACACTCACATGACTTTATTTACTCCTGTTCTTATAAACTCGTGTTCCCCTGCCTTCCTAATGTTAGTCAAGATATAAAATTATAGAATTTTAATTAATATTAATTTTCTTGTAGGTACGAGGCATGGCTAACGAGAAAGACAAGCTACAGTGCGTATCGAAGTTACGTAGTAATGGTAATCTGATACATGGCTAACATTGTATACCATCGATATGAAGTTGTATGTTCTGTATAAATTCAATGAGCAATTCTTTTGGTTGTTGAGAATATGAATGTATTGGGCGATTATGGTTTTACTACATTGAGCCGTGACTGGACTAGGAGAATTACGTAACTGCACTTTGCACTGTAGCCTGCCTTTCTCGTTAGCCAGGTACAAGGGAACATGGGAATATAAAAGGCTTTGAGCGATAGTAAATCTATTAAAGTTGGTCGCTATAGGAAGGCTTTGAAATTCCGTTCTCTTTGCACGGCCAAGATATAAAAAAGTGAATTACGACTCTCCATTTGAGAAAAGTTAAAGTATTACAAAACTCACACAAATAATAAGGAATTTCTCTGAAACGGTTCATCCACAAAAATGCATTTGGACATGGCTATTATGCTATAACGTTGTCTGTGTTTTTGTATAGTAGGATTCGGTCTATCAGTTACGGTTTACTAGTTATACAAAATTCACCAAGAATAAACACATAGGCCATAACTAAATAACTCAAAATACAAATTTCATTTGCCGTAAAGGTATCTTAGTAAAAGTATGGCATTTTAATCAAAATCGTTAGATCTATTTTTAAGAAAATCAAAATTTTCTAAAAAGGTTTCATGTAAAGGGGGGTTTCGGGTGAAGCAATTTTCTTCATAATCCTCGTATCGCATTCTTGAAGGAAATACTTAAATTTAAATACCAACTTTGGTTTTCAACCGACTTTTCGTTTTTGAGTTATGCTGCTCACAAACACAGCTGTTTCTAAAAATGCTTTTTATCTGGATTCACGGGGCCTCCAAACATACGTACTAGAGAAAGTAAGAATTCAACCAATAAACTGCGTCTGACATTTTGAACCCAGTACTTGGCAACACTTATTGGATGTGTTGCATTCAACATATAATTGACTTATGAACAGAGCAAAACAAATATCCACTGAGTGGGCAATGAACTACCACTCTATTAGAACACGTGACTTCATAGTGAATACATGGTCCTTGGTTGTACAGTTGACAGTCAGTAGTTCAACTGCAGTGTAGATTAGGTAGCTCTGTGTCGTGTTTATGTTCTATTCTGCGTCACCTGCCGTCACACTGAGAGTCCTGCTGGAAGAATTTGGTACAAATTATTTCGCAGTGAATGAAGAAAACATTGAATGTAGGTTGTGCCATTCAGAAATGCCAAATTGTAAAGAAAATTGTTGAACCAACACTGTAATACAAATATAAAATAATCATTTGTTCCATTGTCAGGAAGTAAGAATGCAGAATAACAACAAAGTTAACCACTGCAATTGTTGGAGTTCTTTGAAGATTTGTGCAAAGTGATGATAATACCAAAATACCATTTTACAAACTACACTTTCCTGAATTCATAAACCTTATTAGGAAATATACTTTATTATTTGACAAACAGACGAATGAGAATGTAGTACAACGCACAGAAGTTATATTTCTCGCAGTTAACATACATGTAACTGTATAGTCTGTTTTTAAAATTATATTTGTTATTTCATTCCTGGCTGTGATTTTAAGCTCCAGATTGTCTGTGTCACTCACTTCCCGTCTGCGCACTATCCTATCGCAGCGCACATACATTGCAAACAAAATATATTTGTGGTAGGTCTACCCATGAAACTATGGCGTAAATTGTTAACAATTACTGTTTAATCTAAATAAACAGCAACTGAGTGAGATGGCGCCGCGGTGATGTGTGAGGCTCGTATTCGGAAAGTCATAGGTTTGATTGTGCCCTCAGGCTTCCGTATTTAGGTTATTAAGGGCGTAATTAAAGAAAAATGTATTTACAAGTATATTCAAAGAACTTGGCAGTTTTCTACGTTATTTTCACTAAGTACTAAAACTACATTTTAAGGACATTTCCAAATATATTATAATAATGTCCTGTCAACATTAGAGTATCTGAAGACGCATTTAAGGAACATCATGGGAGCAGACACATTGAATGGACTAGCGTTAATTTATGTACCTAAAAATGTGGAAATTAAAACTCAGGGAGTACTAGATAAGATCTATAAAAAGCCTCGTCATCTTCTTCTTTGAATGTAATTGCACAACTCTGTAAGACAACTACCTGATATATATTTATGCATACGATGTCGTTTCCGGTTTTCTAATTATAGCGCCTCATCAGATCCTTCCCCTGGTGTGTACGGCCAATAAATACGGTTCTAGGTGCCGAGGGAGCGTTAGCTTTGAGGAGGCCATCAGTCGAAGCCTGGATGACAGGTTGCATGCGCGAAGCTCGCGTCCAGATGTAGGGATCCCTGTGGCTCTCCGGCCACCCGTTTTACTATCATCCCATTCCTTCCACCCAGGGTATGAGGTAGAATATTCTGATCAGCGTGTTAAACAAAATGTGTACTTTCAATCAGTCACTCAAACATCAACTTAGTCCCTATAAAAATGTTGTCCGTGAAGGCCTCTCCTATGGCGAGATATGCGTGTCTGTACAGGATCACTTAACTGTTGCATTCAACACAGATAATAGAGCTGACACAAGATTTACATAACACTGGCATTTGTTGTCTGAATAGTGGATAGATCGACACTAAGGACAACGACTGTTGAAACATGTCCGGTTGCATGTATCAAACTTGCCAATACGCTTGGGACTGAAAGAACCTGTTATAAGCAAATGCAACAAGTGAAGCCCTTGCCTCAAAGCTTCATACCAGCTACACAGTTATTGCACATGAACTGGACGTATCTTGTTTTAAACTTCTTCCTTGAGCTTCAGGACAATCCAATAGAAGTGTCTGCAACGACTGGAGGGTAAGCCATCCATTCTACTGCTCGAATCAACCAGTATATTTACGCCTTGTGAAACCGAACGAGCACCAAAATAGTCTAAAAGGTTCATGGGGAGACTAAATGTTGCTTGCCCAAATATTACGCTTTTAGGTTATTCTGCAATCTTGCGCATTAACGCCTATCGTTGCAACATGGTAATGCGCGTAGCAACTTCTTAAATTTGTTTTTGTGCTTCCAAAAATTACGTTGGACGTTTGGTACTATTAATAATCGCTTTGTAAGTTCTACAGTGTGTAAGTCCTACACAAGGGGAGGCTAGTCAGGTAAAGAAGACGAAGAAGTAAAGGCACTGCGATTACAACAATATAGTGATTCGTCGTGTTTGTTCCGATAATAATGTACTGACTGTTGAAAAGTGCTGATGCTGAATTGGAGCAGAAATGTACATCCGCTTTGAATAACTATATTTTATATTCTTACAGTTATACCGCGGATTATTCATTAGTAGTATATTTCTTTGCTAGTGTAATATATGTGTTCTCTGTGAGTTACAAGGCGATTCAGAGAAAACAAAATTAACTTATGGCTTCCTAATTTCAAGTTACCATATGGCATCGGTAGGCGGATGTATTCAGTAAAATGTATACTTCATAGTGTATTAAAAAGGCTGAAGCACTGGAAATAACCTACACCGATGCCATTACTATTAGAGAAAATAGAATGCTTTTCTAAAAAACATAGTAGGCATTTGGGTTAGCATTAGAGAAGAATGATTGATTGGTTTATATCCAATGGATCAATAAAGCAGTATTCGCAATGTTCTCTTCTCTATGTGATGCATAAGAAGTGGGTCAAATAAAGAGATTTTCACAGCAGCATATGTGAAGTGTAATGATCCCAAGACCAAGGATAGTCGCCCAACACAACACCGTTATGGGAGGTACTGGCCAGATGCACCAGAATATTGCATGCTATTGCGTTGGGATATGAAGCAAAAAACGGTAGTGGCCTTTGTTTACATGGATGCCAGATGTGGCCATTCAGAACAGCTGGATTTTGTACAATAAGGTCAAAAAACAAAGGATAGTTCAGCTGTGTGTATTTCAAAAGAGAAATAGCTACCGTCTACCTCAAGAGACATCAAATTGAAGAACCCATCACCGGGTTTTTGTGACACCATCCGGCCGCAAGCCTACTGTCCAATGGTTGAGGATGAAACTTCTTTCAATCTTAATGAGATAATCGTCGTGACGAAAAGGGACGAGACAACAGAATCCCCGCGATATATTTCCGGAAGTCCCAATTTCGCGCCAAAAATTATTAAGTGGAAATCCGGAGAGCTTTTTGAAAATTTTCGACGCGTGTACATGTCGGAATCACCGTGCAAGTACGCACCAAGTTAAGTAGTGAATCGACAAAGCTTCTACTGATGAATACTGATACTTACGTCACAGAAAAGAAACCAATAAAGGTTTTAAGCAGTGGGAACTTCGCGTGAGGAACGAGCTGCAAAGCTATAAATCACGGGCAGTATTTCAAAGCGAAAAGGTGTTTGGGTACGTGAGCAATGTACCTGTTGTGATAAGTGCTACAATAAACAACCTTTTTAATTTATAGCCAAGGATACATTATTTCTGAATACCGCAGCCACGCATGATGTCCCCGTGAAATTAGCTATCAGATCGTTTAATTTTCAGTAGCCAGACCAGTGTAAACGTGGAGCAGCCGCAGCATCCAACCCGAAACTTCAGAGACGACTTACAGGAAAGGAAACAGTCCCGCTGACAGACTTACTCCGTTCACTCGGTAAGGATCAATTGCAATCTATCACACGCAATAGCAATAGGACAACGAGGCAGTGTTACAGAGAGGTGCAAATCTCCCTCACAGTGGACAGGGAGCCACCGGAAATACCACTTAAAGGTGCTCACCGCTACAAGGAGAAGGCATGCAAACCTTACAGTCCTGGCAGCGGCACTTAGCAACCACAGGCGGAGCCAGGGGAGAAAGGTTTACCAAGCGCAAGTAACCGCGCCATCTGCCTGCAGACGCTCGAGCCACCGCACTAGCAAACTTACCTGGAAGATGACTATGGAAACTGATGGAAAATAAGCCGTGGAAGGAAATTAAGTACTGCAGCATTCACCTAAGTGATAACAGATAATATGGGAAAATCCAAATCAGAGTGCGCGGTTGCGAGGATTGAACCAGGAACTCCTGAATGCGAGTCGCACACGTTGCCGCGGCGCAACTTCGCTAGGTTAAAAGGCCTTAAAGGCTGTTTTGGAAATACTTAGGTTGTAATAATATGGTTCGTTAGTCTTAACATCTTTTATTATAAATTGTAATAACTGTACCAATATTAAGATCATAATGCTATATTTATTATTAAACAAACTTATTATATAACCGAACTTTCATCACGTATAAATGTATAAATTTTATTTTGATAAATGAATGGGTTTCCTATATAGTTGTCATTTATTTAACGGATTTAAAATTGGCGTAAGGCTTTTAATTTTAATTTATATTAATTTTAATCTTTAACTTTAAGAAGCAGATGGCCACTAAGAGTATTTTAGATTCCGTTTAAAATACACCGGACTGTTATAGGTTTTAAATATGGAATTAATTTCTCCCGTTTACGATAGACAATCGAGTAGCTATTAATGGCAATATCATCTTCAAATCCAGAGCTCCCACAAAAGCATTGAGACACAGTGCTGAACAGCTAGTAATTCAATTGTGGCAACTGTCATCAAAATAGTGTGTGTGTGTGTGTGTGTGTGTGTGTGTGTGTGTGTGTGTGTGTGTGTGTGTGTGTGTGTGTGCATTCCAATAACGAGTTAACTAGTTAGCTTAACTGCCGTGAATTGCCCGTTGTCACAGCATTGCGTGATGTAATCAAAGATTCATCATGCCATTAAGCAGCACTGACAGATGGAGCTGTGCTGTCACTGACAATTTATTGGCAGTATTTCCTTTATTCATGCTCAGATTATAAGCACGTTACTTGAAAGTGCGGATAGTTTCTTGCCTCGACACGTGCTGCAGCTATAGAATATGTAAGTCACTGATAAAAGCCGTATAGATTATACAGAAATGTTTCATTTCTATCACGGCAAAGCTTAAGCCCGCTCAGAAGTTATGCCACACTTCAGATCTACAACCATGCCAATAGCTGTTAAACCTGCTGCAGATACCTTTTATGCTTGTAAAACAAAGTGGAAAAAATATCAGAAATTTGTTATCATGAACTAGTACGTTTGTTCAGAGAAAAGGCTTAAGGGACCTGGGACTCAAAAATGACCGAAAAGTTATTAAATTGACAATCTTTAGATTTGTGTTCCCAAAACCTTATTCATTGGTCGGCAGTGCAATTTTTAATATTCCGTCATTTTTAAAGACTTTAAGTGCATTGGGCGCTACATTTAAACGCCACTTTTCGCCTTAACTTTTCAATAGTATTTGAAAAGGATATGGGCCAAAATAGGCTAAAAAACAACCAAGTTCAGCGAAAGGAATCGTTAGGCCGCATCTCGCCTCAAGGAAAACGCTATGAATCTGAGTAGCAAGACGAGGGAAGTTTAGACAGACAATCTGACTCATGATCATGAGGCATGTGTGTAGAAAAATTGGTTTTTCTGGACTACACATTTTTAAATACACTACATGTTCCATGTGCATTAAATTTTGTGCTATGCTCCTAGAATTTTTGCAGTTTACGATCGATTTATCTGACTCCGACATCATCCTTTCGTTTCCAAATCTAACGATTTGTTTAGCTTTTAAAAACTTTAAACACACAAAAACTTTTAAAGGCATATTTTGAAGGTCCAGCAAAGCAAAAAATATACTTACTTTAAAAGCAAACGAGATTAAGGTGTTTGTTGGGTAATTAGAGTTTATAGACTAATAAAATTGTTACGATATTTTGGTTTTTGATGCACATGGAATATTTTCAATATTAAGGTATTTTGCATTGTGAGAAAGTTGAATAATTAATTCCCTCAAAACTATAAAACAGCTTGTCCTAGAACTGTGTGATAGTTTATAACAAAAGTGTACAAGGTATTCATACCCATAAAAATATAGAAAATTTAAATTTCCGTCCCAAGATCCCTTAAGCTTTTTCAAGATTTATGACTACCATATAGGTGAAATTTAAGATTTTACAAATAATGATATAAAACAAAAGCCCAGAACATAGTCATCGCTGAAGCGAAATCCAGTCCTTAGTAAAAAAAGAGAAGTGCTACTGTAGGAGATCAGCGGAAAAAAGCTTTGCAGTATAGCTTTTTCTTCTTAACATTGGCTGAAAAATCTGATGTGCTGCACTCGCATGACCTCTTCCCATTATTACACAAAGCACTTTTAGAAATGCGTATTCTTCTATTTACTGGATGTTAACCAAAGTCTCGTATCAGCTTGTAGTTGATGAGCACTTCCTAGTAAATTTGCTACCAGTAAATAACACGTTACTATGTGGATGGAGGGTCTAAACAACTAATGAAATGTCCACCACGAATATAACGCTTTTGTTTCAACAAAACTTTAATGGATGTGTATACACAGAAGTGCAAATTATGAACTACGCAGCAATGTTGTCGGTACCAAGAATTTAAGTACACCTGTAAACAGCAATTTCACTCAGCTAAGGCAAATCACAGTGCTCTCTATATTTCTAATTTTATGATTAGCGGGACAATGAATTCATAGAATTATACTTCAATATTATGTAATTAGGAGTGTATTCAGTGTCATATATTCGTCATTCATTTTTAATTTCTTTACTGCTTATAGTAAGTAGGGGAAACATTGTATTCCAGCTAAAAATTCGATTTGACATTTTGTTCCGAAAAGCATATTTTATGGCCCTCTGAATTAAAAATCTGATGTGTTGCACTCACATGACTTTCTCTACTCTTGTACTAGCCATTCTTACAAACTCTTATTCCTATACCTTCTTCGTGTTAGTTGGGATAAACATTAGTACAAATTATCTTACTGCTTATTTCCTAGTAGGTGCAAGGGGAATGTTAGACTACAGTAGGCTTTGTGCGGTAGTCAAATGTTTGAGATTCTGTTATCTTTGCACACTTAACATATAAAAAACTGAACAACGATGATCCAATTCACGAAACTTCTAAGTTTTCCGAAACTCACGCACATAAGAAGGAATACCTTCGAAATGGTTCACCCTACAAGAAAATTTATTTAGACATAAATTGTGTATTTTAGCAAGATCTACATTTTTGTACTGCAAGATTTTGTCTATCTCTAACGGTTTACCAATTATGCAAAAGTCGTCCAAAGTAAATACGACTACAGGGGCTATAGCCAGAAAATTCAAGATAAACATTTCATTTCTCATCAAAATGTCTCAAACATATGACATTTTAATCAAAATCGTTAGAGCCATTTTAAACAAAATCAAAATTTTCGAAAAATTTTCCATGTAAAGGGTAGTTTAGGGTGGGGCTATTTTCTTCAAAATCTTCGTGTTGCATCCTTGAAAGACATTAAACTTAAATCCTAACTTTGGTTTTTAACCGACTTTTCGTTTTTCAGTTATGCTGTCCACAGACTGACAAACTGACACACAGACTGACACACAGACACACACACACGGACCTTTTTCTAAAAATGCTTTTCTTGGATTCAGGGGGTCTCAAAATATATATTTCCGGTGAAATCTCGACATGGAATTTTTGGGTGGAATACAATACTTCCCCTACTTACCAGTAGAGAAAGTAAAAATGGTATCTTCAGAAAATGACAGTGCGCGCGCGCGTGTATATGTGTACGTGCGTGTGTGTGTGTGTGTGTGTGTGTGTGTGTGTGTGTGTGTGTGTGTGTGTGTGTGTGTGTGTGAACACCGTAATTCAAAACAGAAAGCATGCTCTGAGGATGTGATACCAAGTTTTTAAAGAAAATCTCCCACTCCAAAGTAACCCTCATATGGAACATTTTCATAAAGTCTGATTTTTAAAGAATCTGATGCGTTGCACTCATATGACGTTCGCTACTCTTGTACAAACTATTCTTAAAAACACTTATTTCTCTATCTATTTCATGTTAATCGAGATAAACATTTGTATAAATTATCTGATTGCTAATTTTCTTATAGGTGCAAGGAGAATACAGTAGGTTTTAAGAATAGTCAAATGTTTTAACAGTGGTTGTTATAGGATGACTGAAATTCCATTCTCTTTGCATGGCCAAGGGATAAAAAATTAATAGCGAATGGTTGTTATAGGATGACTAAAATTCCATTCTCTTTGCATGGCCAAGAGATAAAAAAAAATTAATAGCGACCTCCCATTTCAGAACGGTCCCTAAGTATTGCAAAATTATGACAAATAACAAGGAATATCTACGAAGTAGTTCACTTCACATAAAAGATCATTTTACATAATTTGGATTTACACGAAATTTATGTTTTTTGTATAGTAAGACTTTATATATCTCTTACGTCCATCAGTTATGCAAAAGTCATCAAGGGTAAACAGGACAATATAGGCTATAGCCAGAAAATTCAAAATATAGATTTCAATTGCCATATATATGCTTCAACTATGGCACAAATTAAAATCGTTAGTTATTTTCAAGAAAATAAACGTTGTCGAAACTTTTCCATTTAAGCGGTGGTTTAGAGTGAAGGAATTTTCTTCAAAATCCTCGAGTCGCATCCTTTAAAGATATTACACTTAAGTACCAACTGTGGCTTTTAACCGACTTATCCTTTCTGAGTTATGCGTTCACCCCCCCCCCCACACACACACACATACATTCCTAATTTTTTTTTTTTTTTTTTTTTTTTACTAAAGGGACCTCAAAACATAAATGTCGATATCGAATTTTTGAGTCGAATACAATACTTTCAGTACTTTATATGTAGTAGGGTAACTAAAAATGCGTATACGATTTTGAGCAATATACTATCTGTTTAAGATTCTCTCATGACAAATTAAATGTAATCTTGAGTTTTGTTGTATTGCCGCTGACCTTTGTATAACTGGAAAACTGTAAGAGATAGCCCAACCTTTTTTTGTAAAAACAGTATACCTCTTTAAATCACACAAATTAGAAATGTCTTATGCATGTTTTGGAGAGTTAGCCACAAAATATCTGTGAGATTTCTTATTACTGGTCTTACTTGTCAAATGAAGGGTGTGCAACACATACTTTAAAATTATAAACATAACATAAGGACATCAGATCTAGACCAGAGAAGTGCAAATATGCACATATGCACCTGAGACACATAATACAAGATTTCCTGTTTTCTTGGACTGACTGAAGCAAATTCTGGGTACGCGCACAATGTAAATTTCCGTCATGATAATAGGCTCTCCTAGGTAAGCTTTATGAAATGTGACAGAGGGTTATAGAAAGTGATAATCCTTTGTCCACACTTGGAGAGCATAACTTCAAAATTGGTCTCTAGTCCTACAAGATTATATCTGCCTGACAGTCACGGTAGGGAATCCGGCAAGGCAGCCGATGCCTTTCTGTGCGTCAGATACAGGCCAGAACGCATCACAGGCAAAACTAATACGATGGGTTCCTAATGGGTTCAGGCAGTTCTTCAGCCGGACGGAGTTCCAGGACCACAGAGAGCCCGCCACTAGAGGCTCCAGAGGCAGTTCGAGTCGAACGGGGACGATGGTTGCCCCGTCCGAGTGTCTTGTCCGCAGTACCTAGCCGTTATACGGCTTAACCTGCGCGATGGTTTCGATGATGTCGCTACGGGGATATGTGTTACACTAGGAGATGATTTGTGGAAACAGGGGTTTTTATAGGGGCAGGAGGGGTGGTTGGAAGGGATTGGTCCGCGAGCGGGCTCTGCGCGTCTTCTGATTGGTCGTTTCCGGCCAGTCAGGTGACGCGCTAATCCCCTCCAGGGTTCTGGCCGTCAGTCACTCACTGAGAGGTGAACTGAAACAGGTGTTTTCTCTGTTTTGGATACAGATTGTACTTTTGCCTTTCCCATCTTCAAAGTTAAACCGCCGGACTTTGAATGTCCTTTCGTAGTCTTTTTCATGGTAGTCGGCGTGGCTCTCTCTGGTCGTATTGACCCAGAGTATTCACCAGAGGGTTAGGGTTGTTCTGGAGTTTGTTGTACATTGTTCGAGCGCGGGTTTTAATCACGTCGACAATGTACGGGATACCGGAATGTTCGTGAAGGATATGGGCAGGAAATCTCCAGCCGGTATCATAGATCATCCTTAATGCCCGGTTCTGCAGCGTCTGGAGTCTGATCAAGGTGGAGTTTGCCACCACTCCCCAGATCTCACATCCGTACAGGACCAGAGGCGGGATGATCGCTCGATACAGCTGGAGCTTCAGGCGTAAGGGCATGGTTTGGGATCTGAGTATGGGATATAGCTGCCGGAGAGCAGCATGGCCTTGTAGTACCTTGCCCCTGACGTGATGTCTATACGTCAGCCGCCGGTCCAGCGTGACTCCGAGATACTTCGCCGTAGTGACCCAGGGGATCCGACGGCGCCGAAGCTCGAGGTCTCGCGGGAGCCGGTTGGCTTTCATATTCGCCAGGAGAATCGCAGAGCTTTTCTCCGGGTTAATCGACATACGCCAGTTCTCGCACCATCTTCTGATGGCACGGAGGTGGGCTTGTACTTGTTGGTAACTGTAGCGCGGATTCTTGTTAGTAGCGAAGATCATAAGATCGTCCGCATACTGACAGATGAGTGTGTTTGGGTGCGTGGGGAGATCGGCCATGTAAGCTGCAAAGAGCGCCGGTGACAGTACACTGTCCTCGGGGACTCCTGCGCCAATGGGCCTCTCTCTAGAGAATGATCCCTCCACCTTCACCCGGAAGCTACGTTCCTGTAGGAAACTAGCCACCAAGTAAATGTATGGAGGGGGGATTTCGTGCTGTATGAGCTTGTAGACAAGCCCCTCATGCCAGGTGGTAGAAAATGCCTTTTCCACGTCAAGCAACACTGCCACCGTTTTAGCCCTATCCTGGTAAGCCAGGGAAGCTTTCTCGGCTACACGCAGTAGTTGCTCAGTCGTGGAGTGGCCAGAACGAAAACCAAACTGATGTTCAGGAAGGAGACCTTTTTCCTCCAAATGAGGTCCGAGGCGGGACAGGAGCAGTTTCTCGAATACTTTTGAGATAACTGGTAGGAGACTGATGGATCGATAACTGGATGGGAAGACCGGATTTTTGCCCTGCTTCAGAACGCATACCACGCGCGCCTGTTTCCAGATGACTGGAAAATGACGCATGCTGAGGCATGCGTTATAAATGGGGGTCAAGTGCATCACGGCTCTATGGGGAAGGTGCTGGAGCATTTCCGCTGTTACACGGTCCTGTCCAGGGGATTTTCGGGCATTTAGTGATTTGATGGTGTTAGTTACCTCGCGAGGGGTAACTATCGGGATGTGAAACTCCTCGTGGCCCGCGGGTCCGACTTCTAGGAAGTCTTCTACCGCTTGTTCCACGAGGTCAGTATGGTCATCGTTCTGTGGATCTTCGCTGGGCTGGAATTGAGTTTCCAGATAGTCTGCTAGCGCCTCTGCTTTTTCCCTCGGTTCAAAGACAAGTCTTCCCCGAGGGCTATGCACAGGATGCTGGTGTACAGATTTATCTTTCCGCAAGCCTCGGATAATGCGCCACGGTTTCCTCTCTTGGAGGTTTACGTGGCGCATTGTTTCGTCCCAAGCTGCTTGCCTATGTTTTCTTAGGAGTCGTCTCACCAGGGATTTGAACCTCTGGTGTATTACTCCTATCCTAGGATGTCGGAATCTCTGTCATAGCCGTCTGACAGCATTCTTTGCTTGTATGAGGCGTTTAAGTGGAACAGGGATAGATGTCGGGTTTGGTGCTTCGGTAGGGATGCGGTGTGTGTGAGTACGCACCGCATTTAGGACAGAGGTAGCAAACCCCGCGGCTGCCTCCTCGAGAGCCTCGATCGAGTCTATTCGAGGATTTGCCTCCACGGAGTTTTGAAGGGCAAGGACGGCTGCGTCCTAGTCGACTTCTTCCACCCAGTCCGGTACTCCCAGCGCAGTGAGATTAACGTCTGAGTCGACAACAACAGGGTTGTGATCAGAGTCCAGAGCGTTAATCACAGAGAGGTCCAAGTGAAATGGTATGTTTTTGGTGATCATGAAACCGATGACATCCGCAGCGCCGCGTGCCGGGTAGTGGGTTGGACCTCTCGGCCCGTGCGCGTGAAGGGCGGGGTTACCGCTAATGAGACGGTACATTCCCCGGCCCTTAACGTTCTGGGTGCGACTGTGCCAGCTTGGCTGTTTTGCGTTGAAGTCGCCTGCAATGCAAACCTTGTGGTGTAGGTTCAGGAGTGCCGTGATGTCCGCTTCATGGAAACGCCCATCCGGCGGGTCATATACCGCCACAAGCACTAGGTCGTTCCCGCCCAGGGATAACCTTATGGCGGTTGCTTCCAGGTGTTGTAGCGGAGGAATGGTAACAGGAGTGTGGGTGAGATGGTTCTTTATGAAAATGGCAGTACCACCGCCCTATCGGCCGACCCGATCAGACCGATGAGCGGCGTAACTTGGCAGGGTAAACTGTACACCGGCGTGCAAGTGCGTTTCACAGACCATCAGGATGTCAATCCCGTGACTGTCTACGAAATCTAACAGGCCAGGTCTCTGGTCTCTAACTCCATTTGCGTTCCAGAACGCAGCTCGAAATGAACGCACTGTTCTATGCGCCATTAAGAGCTCGTGGAGTTAGAATAGAGGTCCTTAGCCGTTTGAAGAATCGCGAGATGCTTCTGCACAGCGGAAATCCCGGGTTGTTAATGGTTTCCCTGCAGCGTCGTAGGATTGGGAGGGAGCGCTGAACTAGGTCTGCGAACCAGGTCGCCAACTGAATAAACTCAGCCACTCAGCCATGTCCTCAGATGCAAATGCGTCACCTACGGATAGTTGCGAGTTTGATTAATCAGTCTCTCTGCAAAGGCGGCCGGCCAACCACAGCAGCTCCCCTCATTCAAGCACCGTATTTCCAGAGGCAAGCACAACCTCCGGCGTCTCCGCTAACTCCTATAACCTGGAAAGATTGACTAGGGAGAATGAAATGGGTGAAATGAAAGGAAGTGAAATGGGGGATGTAAGGTAAACACCCTTACCGGCATTCGCCGTAGTATCCCTAGAAAACACCGAAAAAACCCATGGTCAGGAAGGATGGCCGCAGGGGACAAACCAGCGACCTCCGGAATGCGGTTCACAGACATTACTGCCTAAGCCATCGCGCTAGGTCTTCCAAAATTCAGTTATACCAGTAAATCTATACCCGGAACAAAGGCAGACGTTTCGGATAAGAATTGGTTAAAATTGAAGATGACGGTGCTTTTCTGGATAGTGTTCTTCTATGATGAGACATCGTTACATGTGAAGTCTCATGGGAGACTGAGAAACTACCATGAAGGGACCGCAAACCTACCGAGACTAAAAAGAAAGTTTTTGATCTGACAAATAGAGAAATAATTGTTAGTCACAATTTCATAAAAATAACAATAAATCCACAGAAATTAATACTTTTGTGTCAAGTTTTCCGATGCATAGTCGCCTTAAAGTTACATCGGAAATGCCTTATCTCCTAATTAAGTATAAACGCAAAATTCTTTGTATAGAATCCTAAAATATTCCTTTATTTCATAAGTTGATCGCTACAAGTGTTGAAGAAATTAAACAGATGCGCTCCCATAACATTAAGATAGCATCGATTTACCTTTGGCTTAAGCCTTGTAACTGAGTAATTTGGTTGGTGGCATGAAGGTCGTTGGAAGAACCAGAAGGCGGGGCTGGCCGGCTCAAGGATGGAACAGCCGTGTGTATTACGTCAGAGACAAAGGCTGATTGACTGGGTGATACATTCTGCGAGCAGTGTGTGAATGAGTCGACCGTTAGTTGTGCCCTGGAGTCGGTTGGTCCCGAGCAGCTCGGAGTCGAATGGGGACAATAGCAAGTTGGTTAGACGGCGAGGGTCCGTTCGTGAACCTAGGCAGGCGTGTAAGCCTGGCTCTGCAAGTAGTAAATTATTTAACATTGTTTACGTGGTGCCTTTTGGGAATTGTGCTGCATGGACTTCTGAGTGGAATTTGCAAGTTAATTCCTAGGAAGAGTCGGCGCTCGAGAGGAAAAGCGAATTTGCTGTGAGGCCATGAAACCAGAGTGGTCAGCTGTGCACCAACTGAGAGTGCGTTGACCTTCCAGGCTGGGAGTTTTGTCAGCCACCATGTGGCTCCGAGTTGCAACATAGGGATGAGTACCAAGTTAAAATTAATATTAGTTCTTTGTGGAAGTAGGGAAATTCTAAAGGAACGGTTAACTTTCGAGGTTTCACATTATGAGGTACCTTTCACCGTTTAACTGGGGAGCAACTTGGTAAAGTGACGTGTTTGTGTAGAGATTGTAACAGACGCTAAGGAAGATTTGTACATGAGGCAGAGGCTTATTTGTTTAGTGAAAACAGTTGAGGGCGAGGACAGAACTGCAGTGCCCGATTACAGAAAGCAATGTATTTCCTGTTAGATTGCATTTTCTTGACCTGTCGGTTTTGATTTGAAAGTTATGGTTAAATTGTATTGTGTTCCTTTAATAATTTCATGTTTAAATTTTACAGTGCTCATTCTATAATAAATGTTGTGTTATGTTGTATTTCTTGGTGTTACTTGTTACTATCCTGTCTCGATCCTGCGGAAGAAATTTGTCAGTAAAGGGGAAGATTAAGTAACAAAAATCATTGGGTCACCAAAGTTTAGGGTAAGGAAATACGTGGCAAGAAAGCGTAAGAGGAGGCGTAACAACCTTTCTTATGTAAATTGCATGAATTTCTCTCTTTACTTTTTATTATTTTATGGCATTTTATAAGACTATTTCCACCCATGCAGGATTATTTCCTCTTGGTCATGTTATTATCACTTTGGTTATATCGCCTCCTCCTTGCGATTGTGCCAACCTAAATATTTTCTTACATTTCTGAAAATATGAAGTACCCATACGCAGCAAAAACTGAATTAGAAAAGATATTTTACAGACAGTAAAAAGACTGTTGAGTGAAGAATATTGTTCACTCCATATCTGAATAGCAATTAATTTAATTTCAGTCGGTGCATACATTTCCTTGTGTAAATACGGTATTGCATTAGTTATCTACTACTACTAATAAAATATCTCTCAAAGTCATCTAAGGAGTGTATTTATCAGATTATATATTTTCTTTATCTTGGTTGTGTTCCAATAGGGGGTACGCCATTTTAGTAACCAGTGTTTTGTACTGAGTATTTTAATTTATATCTTCCCTTGCTCCTGACGTGCATGATCCGCGAATTATTAAGCTTATAGGACTCTTATTTAGCTAAAGCATGAACTACAAATGTTACTATTTGAACGAGTCAACTATCACCTATTGGCATTTAACATCTAACATAAGTGCTTCAATGAATGCGCTTCTGCCTTAGTATACGAGGGTTTGAGCGAACCATTCAAATCCAGGACAGTTAATTTAAACGTAGTTAATGTAGTTACAATAGTTCTGTCGAAAAGCTTGCTTAATTTCACTGCTGAAATAAGAAAATCTGAGAGATAAAACTCAACGAGCAAATAAAACACCAAATGGGGACAGAACTATGGAGACGCAGAGTAGAAATTTTAAGAGCCAAGCAAGAGAAATGAAAGAATAACATTAAAGAACACGGTTCTAATAAGAGATAAAGGGGGTAAGAAAGTAATTTCCCAGAAAAGCATACACTAGTAAGGGGATGGGAGCTGGAAGAGAAAGATGCATAAGGAATGAAGAGAAAGAAAAGAAATGGAAGAGCCTCTATTAGTGATCGTGATGCTCCAGGAAGTCTTCTGAATAAAGAGGCAAAACTGAAAGCAAAGGACGTACTACTTCTCCCATTCACTTTGGACAAACGAAAAGATATTGAATAAACACGAGCAGCTTAAAGATCAGGATGTTTCATTCAAGGAGGAAACCTAAGTTTCCTAGTAACAGTTTTCCAAGAAAAGGAACACCGGAAATGTAAATAAACAGAGGAATTTAGTAAATATTTGTGTATTTTGATACCGGCCCTTAGAACAAATAAAAATATAATGTATTAAAAATGAAAACAAGCTATTTTGGTGTGGACATAAATAGAAAACACATTTAGTGGTACCTAATTAGTAAAGCTTAGATTTTGTGAGAAGTCAGCAATTTCTCAATCAGGCCAGTATTTCACCGCTGAAGAATTAATATATGAAGTGGCGGTGCCGTAGCCGAGTGGTTAGACCATTCGCTTCTCACCAAAGCGACCCGGGTTCATTTCCAGGTAACCGCATGTAGGATTCGTTGTGGACCAAGCGGCACTAGGGCGGGTTTTCTCGGGGTTCTCCGGTTTCCCCCGCCACCTCATTCCACTGGTGCTCCATCTTCATTCCATGCACCATCACCATCACCGTCTATGGTGTCGTAGTAGTAAAAGAGGGCGCTAAACACTACAAAAAATTAATATATGTAGGGCTCGATGGTTTTTAAAAACAAAGTCTTGTGTAGCAGTTGCTATGTTCCTGAAGTCCAATGAAACGCAACTGAAGTACTCATCTTCTGTTCATAGTAATAATTATAATAGCTGCCTTTAGCTTTGGAATCACATCGGTTATCAACCCGGCCCAATGTAAACAGGGCGAGTAAGCTGAAACTATTTAGAATTAGGTAATTCCTGGTAGGCGCTCTCGTCGCGGAGGTTAACACTAGCATTAGTGACTAAGTTCTATCAATCTTTCGGGCTATTAATCACCTCCAACATAAAAGGGCATCTGGGATAGCATTAATGCTCAACTTATTAAACGTGCACCTATATCTCTAAAGTCCCGTTTGTTGCACTTCATAAATATACTTTGGAAATATGGTCATATACCCCAGGCACTGGCAAGTAAATCCTAGGGGGTGTACATAAGGGGAGGGTAATCAGAAGAAGAACAAGAAGAAGAATATGGTCATATACACGAAGAATGGGGAATAGCTAAAATAGTATCCATATGCAAAAAAGCAATTCTGTTCTAATTATAGAGGAATAGGCCGTTTAAATACGTGCTATAAAATTTGCGCAACGATATTAAAAATAGATTGAACATAATTATAGAAAATAAAATATTGAATATAAAACATGGTTTTAGTGAGGGCAGTTCTTGTATGGAATATATCCACTATGATACATCTAATCGAAAAACAGAAAATTTAACATATCAAAATGTATAGGATTCATAGGCTATGAAAATACTTTAACATGGTAAATAGGAAAAATTTATGTAATATACTGAAAAACAAAGGCATCCCATAGCACTTAACAATGACTATAGCGATATTATGCCTAGAAAATAAAATCACTATTGAAATGGGTTTTAAAATAACATAACATAAAATGGCAACAATAAACAGAGGTGTCAGACTAGAGTGTGCTTTATCACCTTCTCCTTTTACTTTATATATTGATGAATTCAAGGCTGAATGGCGATTAATTTGGACAGACATTTTAAAATAAGAAACAAATACTTTGACACAATGTTGTTTGCCGATGATCAAGTACTGATTTGTAACTCAGAAGACGATCTACAAAGATGCATTTTTAATTTAAACAAAATAAGCACAACTTAGTTTAAACATTTCAAAAAGTAAAACTAAAAAATTGGCATTTAATGCATACGACACCTTAGGAGCAAAAATCGTAGTTGGTAATACAGTTTTAGAAGAGTTGAATGCTTTTAAATGTTTGCGATATAGTCTATCCTACATTCAGTATAAAATTAATAATTTTAATCAGATGTGTGATGCCATTAAAAAGACTTTAAGAAATATATGAATAGAAACCAGAATGATGTATTATAAAGCGAAGGCTGTTCCTGTTTTGATGTATGGATCAGAATGTTTGACGCTTACGAAAAGACAGGAACAAAGATTAGAAGCGACAGAAATGAGATTCTTAAGGAGTGTTGCAGACACACCCTATTGGATAAGAAAAGAAATGAACACATGTATAAGAAAAGAATTAAACATTTCGAACTACAAATTGAATTGAATAGTACAGGAATACCTGGAAAGGGTATGTTGATAGAATTCCAGAAGAAAGGCTAACGAAATTATTACTAAATTATAGATCTCTAGGGAGATGAAATGTTGGACGACCAAACTGAAGATAGACTGAACAATTTCAGCTTTAATGAAACCAGACGATGATGCTGGCGACATTGCAGCATTGAAACTCCAGTAAGGAATAAGTTCATTTATCTCCCCTTTTTGTTTACCAACTTAATGTACAGTGATATCTAGAGGGGTTTTGTCATAAATTCTTCCCTTTACCCCTTATTTTGTACAGTCCTGACTATTCCAAATAATTGATAAAAACCACGTGGGACTCGTACAAAAGAATGCGAAACATCAATGAAACATCTAACTTCCTTAACCTAACTCCGACAGTCTTCCAAGTTTTGAAATTGATGCTCAGCGTAATTGATGCTCAAACTGGCGGTAGTTAGTCGTGGACACTAATTCGTTCGCTGATTTTGTTTTCTTTTGTCTTATTTGATTTATTTTGTTCTTTGCTTTAAGTTTAACATCCTTTAATCTAATAAGATATATCGGGCGATGAATGAATGAAACGGGAGAAATGGTGCTGAAATGAGTCTATAGAGATTATTGTTACTGGAAATCTGTCTCCCCAAGATAAGCGAAAACCTCGGAAAAATCCTATTCCGGATAACTAACTCCACAGGGGCAGGATTTTTGCAGACATGTTAATACGTATCAGAAGTTGCATAATTTCGTTTTACACTGTGGCTTAGGATACAACGAGAAGCATGAATTTTTTGGCGTCTGTTGATTTGATGTGCTGAAAGAGAATGATAATTTATACCGGACAATAAAGGAAAATTTTCCCGGGATAAATTCCTACATAACAGCAATTAGAGACTTTAATGAGGACTGGAATCAATTACACCTCCCCTGAAGGCTTGGAAAGTATAAAAATGTCACAAATGTAGACTAAAGCGTTATAGTAGAGGTATTTTATCTATTTATTCATAAGACTGATAGTGATAAACAAATAATCCAAGAGGTAAAACACTGAAAGTCATTACGTGTTCGGCCTAAGTATCCCTGCTTCATCACAACAAAAGTAAGAGCACTTAGTTCGTTGAACGTTGAATCCTTGTGATTACAACGTTCAATCTCATATTAGTATTGCGCTTGTCCTTGTATGTGAGAATATATATGCTCAGTTTGGTACTCAATAATATTTAATGTTGTGCTAACAAAGGAAGATAACTTACAACGTTCTCTACATTATCCGAATTAAGTACGCAAAGAGTATAATTTTAAAATGTCTAAAGAAAAACTTAAGTGATGGCGTTTTTAGGTAAACAGCCAGTAAGATAAAAAATTATACTAGATGTTAAAGCCATAGGACAGGCCCCATATTTAACATATATAAGTCACGAATTCAGTCCAGGTCAAGAAACATAAAGTTGCACAAAATTGGCGAAAGTTCAATACACATGCAGCACAATTCGCAGAACATTGAAACCAAAAACAAGGAAAGAAACAGGAACGAAACTCTATAAAACAATGGCTATTCCCTTACTTCTATATGACAGTGAAAGTTTCATAATAAACAAAATAAAATACATAATTCAAAGTGCAGAAATTACCTTTCTAAAAAGAAACAAAGACTGCACAAGATAAGATAAAACCCGAAATTAACTATATATATATTCTGTACACGATAATAGCAATAGCGAGAACAAACTGTGACAGGATGCATCACCTTAATAATAATAATAATAATAATAATAATAATAATAATAATAATAATAATAATAATAATAATAATAATAATAATAATAATAATAATAATAATAATAATAATAATAATAATAATAATAATAATAATAATAATAATAATAATAATAATAATAATAATAATAATAATAATAATAATAATAATAATAATAATAATAATAATAATAATAATAATAATAATAATAATAATAATAATAATAATAATAATAATAATAATAATAATAATAATAATAATAATAATAATAATAATAATAATAATAGTAATAATAATGATGATGATGATGATGATGATGATGATGATGATAATAATAATAATAATAATAATAATAATAATAATAATAATAATAATAATAATAATAATAATAATAATAATAATAATAATAATAATAATAATAATAATAATAATAATAATAATAATAATAATAATAATAATAATAATAATAATAATAATAATAATAATAGTAATAATAATAGTATGAATACAAATAATGTGAATAACCATCTATGTCAGTAATATTCATTAAAATCATTTATCTAAAAGGCAGGGAAAAATTGCATGGGCATATAACGTTCAGGGGAAAAAAGCTATAGAATCTTTTGTTCATACGAATAGGGATGCGTGTTTACTCAGCATGAACCCCCAGAAAGATGTATTTTGAGACAAGAATCACCCCATTGTGGACATTTGGGAATCATGGAATTAGGATAGATCTCCACCAATAAGAATCGCAAAAATGCCTATAGGAGATGGAAAACGGGAAGCATATTTCAAAAAGATAGCATCTCTACAGATGCCTTGCTCGGTAAGGTGACGGTTAAAATGTTCAACATGCTAAGTTTGTGTACCAATACAGACCATCAGAATTCAGAGACATAGGAAGACGGAAGAAAAGATGGAAGGACATGCTATGAATCGGAGCAGGTGATTTACCTAAACCATGAAGTGTAGAAAAAGAAGATCTGTGCCTCTACTTTAAGTGTCCGAGCGCAAACTTTTCCTCTAATATTGATGATATTGGGCCTTTAAAACAAATACAGATGTCAATCAATATAATTAATGTTCTTCCACACAATAGTCGTGTATAGGACAGAGTACAATTGGTTACACTAGAATCCCGGGACTTGTCGTATTGGAATGTTGGCCATGATAGCTTAGTGGATAGAGCAGCCGGACGGTAACTGGTAGATCCGTGGTTCAAATCCCGGGCATGGCATTGCATTTTTCAGTCTTGCGCTAACCTTTCCAAATACGGATGTCGTTTGCTTGCCTCCTTTATAGAGTTGTTTGATCGCAAAGCCCTTTTCTTAATCTATTATTCGCATTCCTCTTGATTCCATATGTTCCCAAATATGAGCAATTAACAACGTATACTATCCTGTTTTATTGCTTCCAGCCCCCGTTCCTCTTTCAATGCTTCCAAAATTTAATTCTTCACTATAATTTCATGATATCGATTGTTTGTATTGTCTTGTTTGCTTGCTAACACTTATATGATTTGTGTTCTTCTGAGGAATTTGCGTACTTTTTTCTCAATAAATTTGTTGAACTACCGACTGCAGTGAAATAATGGTAGAATTATATTTTAATACTCCTCTCCTAGAACGACTACTACACATGGATAGTAATCATTACTATAAAAACCAGAAGAGAGTGGAGAAGCATATTTCAACTGTAGAAGGAAGTCTGAATCCCATGTAAGAGTCATAAAAAGCGAACGGGGAAAATATGATCGTACTAAAAGAACCACAAGATTCACAGCATCATCAGGCTCCAGACACCGAAGATGTCCATGGTGATAAAAGAAGTGGTAAACAAAGCAAAAAATACCCCTACGGATGTAGATAGAAATGAATTGAGAGACTTTCTTCCTCTGTTAGTACATCCAACAGATTGGATATATCAACAGAATGGGACTAAAAATAACAACAGGAAAGAAAGAAGGTTTGCCGTTGAATTCAACATATTATATATACAACCAGAAGCTTTACCAGAAAAGTAACTCCTCAAGCGTTTCTTATGCCCACTCATTTAAAGCTCAGAGCATGTTATAATGAACGCAGAACCACAACAGTGTGGGAAGAAGGGAATATTTTGGGGTTCTAAGGAGAAGCTCGACGTGATTCTTCAATAGAACGCTTAAAGTTAGTGAACTTTTTTTTTTTCATTCATCTTTCTTTTCAGTTGGCTAAGTAGCTCAGTCTGGACAGTGCGGTATAATTAGAGCCTTATTTGCCTAAATGTTTTCACAAAACAAACCAGAATCGTTCAGAGAAAAGTGCACAGATATCACGGAACGTGAGGTTGAGGAGGAAACCTGTGACTCTTAAATATAAGACGAAATCTTAACCAGCATTAGCCAAGTGAAAAACAGCAAAGCCCCTGGGCTAGATAAAATCGCAAACGAAGTACTCAGGATCGCCGCCGCGCTCACCGCACCGTACAAGGGCAGCCTTAACAGTCCTCCAGGCAAGGCCGGAATGCCGGCCGGTCATGACGTTCGGTCCTTGGAAGTCGCTCTGTCGTCGGAGTGTCCTACTCTGTAATACAGTGGCCCACTATCACGTAGGACATTAGATCTCCAGATCCACCTTGACTGTCGCCAAGGACTTGAAGTGCTCTGTGGCAGGCTGTGATCTGAAACAGTAAAGAAAAAGGAAGGTTTAGACATGAGTTAGGTGAAGGGAATTTCTCTTGAGCCATAACCTGTGTCAACCGTGTACTAGTAGGTTGTTCAGAAATTTCTGTACTTCGATTGTTTTGTGTAAGACTTCTATCGAAAAGTGACAGTAGCCGTGCATGCTTGTAAATATCCATGGTGTATTTTCCTAGGTTCACTACTAATGGATTGTGGTGTTTGCATCACTTATTCTACGTGTCGTGTGAGGGCTTTTTAATGAATTGTTCTATCGTGTGCATTTTTAATTCGTCGTGCAGTATGTCAGCTGGAGCTGTGTAAGGCATTTTTGCTGTCATTCACGGAATTTTTTTTTTTGAAGTCTTTATAATCGCTTGATGTGTGTTTCGGTGGTATAACCCCAGTACGTGAATACTGGGCGAATTAGTGTCTATTATGTTAGTCGCATTTTGAGGTTAAGTTGTGAGTTCATGTTTATAAGGGGATAGAGATTGCCTAATTGGGTGGTTGCTTTTCCCCTTATTTGGAATATATGCTGTTTCCAAGTGAGTTCCTGTCCACTCGGCGCCCTAGCCAGATGTCTGTGCCTTTCCACTCAATATTTTCTCTAAATATGGTGGGGGAAGTTGGTATTTCCCGAGTCTATGATTAATTCCTTTGGGGAATATAATTGCTTGCACTTTCTTCTCATTGATATTGATCCGCTATTTGGTGAACCAATGTTGTAGCTCGCTGAGGGCGTTTTGTAATCTCCTGTCTATAAACTGTGTTTTTCCAAACTGGACGACAATTGGTGTGTCGTCTGCTTCAACCAAGTCATCTTACAGGAAGCCACTGAGAAGGATCGCAGACTTCCAAGCCCTTACCGATCGATCATGCTATTCAACAAGGTTCGAAAATACAGAGTTCAGAGAGTCAGGGAGGAAGCCAGGCTCACGAGACTACCGTATGGATACCGTAAAGGAAAATCTTACGAAGACGGCATAAATGACATCGTGTACACAGAGGAAATAGCCAACACCAAATATATGCGTCTTCATTGATATGGTGGGTGCCACCAAAAACCGTCTGGCGAAGGAAGACAAAGCACCTAAGTGTGACGCTGGAGCAGAGGATGATATTCAAACACCATATATTCAAACGTCCGAATCTTAGCACTCAAAATTGCAACTAGCTTCCGACGATCAATGCTTATGGTTTAAAAATAATGGTTTCCATAATAACGAGAAAGCTAATATGTAGTCAGTCACAGAAATGTTAATCAGAGAATTCTGTTGTGGACAATAGTCAAGATCGCATAACCTGAGCGAGGTTATGCGATTATCAGTCACATTAAAACAGTAGGAAAAGAAACGAAACACGTAACTGTCAAGTACCAGGTTAGCTCTCGCCGACGTGATGCTCAGCAGGCATCGGTGCTGTACCTATGTCCGCAGCACCATGGATGGGATTCGTCCCGGACATATTCCTGGTTGAAAACCAGAGGGCCACGCACTAGCACTTCGCGCCAAGTCGTGGGATATATAAAGTAGTACCTCATAATGGTTATAATATTTTTATACTATAATTAATGTTGTTACTATTAATAATGATACCGTAGTAATAGTAGGTATAACTCCGTTGTAGCCGGAACGGTTTCCATTCTATGCTCTTAAAAATTTGAAATTTAGAGATCCTCTTATGTTTAAAAGAAAGTAGTGTACGTAATCTTTACGGGAGAAGAAGCAAAATCTTTGTCGAAGAAAATATAATTTGTGAGAATTAAGAATTATAACTATGCTGAAAAATGTAAAACGTTTTGAAAAATGATTACCAAGCAATAAAAATTCTGCAGAACGGAAACTTGTGGGTGGAACTGTTCGTTGAAATATATCCTGGCATATAGATTTCTTCGTTCGCCACGGCTGCAGGGGTTTCTCAAGCTCCCGGATCGGCTAATTATCTGAAATCATTGACGTACCAAAGATGGATAAACTAATTTAACTGTGAGAAAACTTCACAGGAATAATACACTCTTGGAATATTAGTCGAAACTCAGTAAATATCCGGGATGACCCCGTAAAATATTCCGCCAAGGACCATCCACGCAAATTCATATACATACTGTGACAATTTCACAAATCCCAATTCCGACAAGGCGAAAGAATTTCGATACAGTTACTTTTCCTTTTTCTATTACGTTTAGTTAAGTAGAGAAAATATTGTATTCCACCCAAAAATTCGATGTAGAGATTTCACCGGAAGTATATATTTTGAGGACTCCAGAATAATAATAATAATAATAAAAAAAAGCATTTTTAGAAAAAGGTCCGTATATGTATCTGTGTGCCTGTCTGTCAGTCTGTGGACAGCATAACTCAAGAAGGAAAAGTCGGTTGACAGCCAAAGTTGCTATTTATGTTTAATGTCTTCTAAGGGTGCGACACGAAGATTTTGAAGAAAATTTCTCCAAACTAAGTTACCCTTTACATGGAAAATTTTTCGAAAATTATGATGTTCTTGAAAATGACTAACGATTGTGATTAAAGTGCCCTATGTTTGAGATCTTTGTATGACAAATGAAATGTATATCTTGAGGTTTCTGGCTATAGCCCATAAAGTCGATGTACTCTGGATGACTTTTGCATAACTGGTAAACTGTAAGACTGGACCAATAAAAATGTAGATCTTGCTAACATGTCTAAATACATTTTTTGTAGAGTGAACCATTTCGGGGATATTCCTGATTATTTGTGTGCTTTGGGTAACTTATACTTGTGTCAAATGGAACATCGTCAAGATAACGGAATTTGAAAGCTTCTAAAGATTTGACTATCGCTCAAAGTCTATTGTATTCCCATATTTCCCTTGCAGCTACAAGGAAATAAACAACATAATTTCGGCAAAAGTAAGATTTAAAGCTTTCACGGCGAACGTTATTAATCAAGGCTTCCCGGGTAATCAGCCGTCTGAAATTTATGAACATCAAACTTTCGGCCATTGCAGACTCCATGACATTCTTCATGACAGATTACCCGTGAATTCTTGATTAATTTCTGGAAATGTTTATCTCAATTAATGCGAAGAAGACAGGATTGTAAGAATGGTTAGTACAAAAGTACAGAAATTCTTGTGAGTGCAACACATCAGATTTTTTCTTTCATTAACATAGTCTACAGTCGTTTTTGATATTACAACTGACAACTATTTTCTTCTCGTAACCTTGAATCGCTCCTTTCGCTCTTTCTGCACCTTCTCTGTCTCTCAAACAGGTTTGAGGACGCAATCACTCAACACTAATTAACTGTTTTCCTATCTTCCCTTCGACGTGACGGACACACACACACACACACACACACACACACACACACACACACACACACACACACACACACACACACACACACACACACACTAAAACTAAAAGTTGACTGACTCCAAACTCTCGTTGCCTCTTCTAGTTATATAGCGAGGATTACGTAACACGGACTTTTTTCGAATGTCACCTTTCTCTAACTCCTACAAAGGACACTTCTCGGATAATCTCGAAAACCACTTTGTTGTCACGTATTTGCTCGCGCGAATGGTGTGGGAAAGCTTGACCTTGAGCGCCTTTGATATACGCCTGGTTTGTGATGTGAGACAGCTTGGCCCCAACCATTCTTTGCTTTGCGCCGCGGCCGGCTTCGCAATATATGCAATAAGACTCGCCACCGACGTATCTGGTGAAAAGGGTCTTTACAATTGGATATTGTTTCATCTCTGTTAATATTGTCACGTAATTATTATTACCTTATCAGTTTACAGTTATCAGGAACACAGCCATCACAGTTAGTGCTATCTTTCGTCTATCATTTTGACGATGGAAGTAGTATGTCAATCCAGCGACTAGAATAAAACAAAAGGACAGATGGAACTTGGGCGCTTGTAATAGCCACTAACAACCCATCGTTTCTATACATTAGCTCATTTTGCTGCTTCCAAATATATTTCACGCCTAACCATATTTAACAAGAAATCGGCTGTAAGTTAGGTTAAGCTGCAGACTTGAGAAGTGAGATGGGAACAGGACCAGAGAAGTACAGAGCTGAGTTATGTCGTCACGGGCCAGCATCCATAAAGAAACACTCCGCAGGGAACTGGAGCAGCATGCTAATGACACACATTATTCTAATACGATACGCAATACCACATAGTGGCACTCAGCCTAGGAATTCGCTCCAGCCCAACAATGTTTCTTCCCTACATTTTTGTTTACCAGTTTCTTTGATATAGAGAAAAATTATTGGCTGGTTTACATGTTTATTCTATTTTAATATAGTTAACGAAATGGGGGGTTCCCTGTGTTTCACACATTATTTAGTTCTTTGTTCCTCAAAAGAAGAGGGCAAACAAGAAGCCAAAATTGGGTTTCATTCAATATATATTTTACAGCAAATCTAAAATAGTACTCATCCCTTAACGCCCGTATTCCAAGAAGTTATAAAACTGTTCCTTAACGTTCTTCCGCTGCTAATGACATGCATACAATAGAGACAATGGGGTTGTCTCAATATGCTCGTAGCAAAAGCATCAGCAAAGGCCCAGTCTAAAAGGCAATGAGATGAGGAAGGCTGTTATGGCATGAGGATGATTATACAGCAGTAGTTCTCAGTTTCTGTTCAGAAGTGCGTAAATGTTTACGTAAATGTTATGCTGTAGAACAGACATAATGCCAAGTGCTTAAGTACAGATTTGGATACTAAGAAGTTCTAGTATCGACTATTTTTGTCGACTATCTGGAGTGGGCAATGTTTGTCACAGCTGTAGATATACCTACGTAAGAAGGACATTGTATGGGGCAAGCAGTCATACACATAGACCTAATTGGCTCTGGAATCCTAGAGTTGCAAGCATTAAGAATTTTAAGGTACTTGCAGACCACTAAGCATATAGTTGTATGCCACTTCCTAGAGAGTTAATTTTATAACGTAACAACGTTTCTGTAGTTGTTCAATTTAGTATTTCTGAAACGTGATATAGTAATTTTTATCCTGAAACTCATTTCAACTGAGATTAAACTATTTCGGCTTTCTGAGCAGAGTTCTACTGAAACGTGGTTGAACATTTTGATAAACTTCTTATCTAACTGTGCCACTTACTCCATCTCTTCCAGATAATCAGCCTGACCAGTGATGTGCAATCTTATGAAAAAGAGGGGAAGGTGATTGCCTCCTCCTACCTCTTTTGAGCTATGACGCATTTATGGGAGTGAACAGCATACTTCTCTAAGGTTGAGTTACCAGAATGGTAATGCGTCATCACAAAATGAAAGAATTAGGATAAAGCTACCCAGTTAGTTCATCAGTACATAAAAGACATGGTTGAGCATTGGAGGACTAGATGAGACTTTGCATATTACGCAATTTAATAATATAGTAAATTATGATATTTTCGTCCTGCCTAGAGTCAGTAGTTGTTGGTGGTCAAGACGATGACGACATTGAGGAGGACGAGGAAGAGGAGGATGAGGAAATGTAAGGGTACTCCACTACTTGGTCATCAGCGCCCTTAAAAAGTGATAATATAGAAAGACAGAGATAAACTTCAATCTATATAATTAAAACCTGATCTGTTGCACTCACATGACTTTCTCTTATACTAACCATTCTTACAAACTTTATTCCTATATCTTGTTCGTGTTACTTAAGATAAACATTTGTACACATTATCTTATTGCTTATTTCGTTGTAGGTTCAAGGGGAATATTGGTATCGCTTTATGCGATAGTTAAATATTTTAAAGCTTTGAGGTTCAGTTCTCTTTGTACACTTAACATAAAAAAATGAGCAATAATGTTCCATTTCACGAAAGTTTTAAGTTTTTCGAAACTCACACCATAACAAGGAATATCTCCGAAATGGTTCACCCTACAAGAAAATTTATTCGGACATAAATTGTGTATTTTAGCAAGATTTGCATTTTTTTGTAGAGTATGATTTGGTCTATCTCTAACGGTTTATCAGTTATGCAAAAGTCGTACAGAGTAAATACGACTACAGAAGCTATAGCCAGAAAATCTCATTTGTCATAAAAATATCTCAAACTGAAACAGAAATTGAGTTTACGCGAGCAATGATCAAGTGTTTACCGCGAGGTTGTCAGGCAGGCTTCACGTGATCAACGTACAAAAATTCGAATCCAAGGTGACCCGCGAGTTATAGCGTCAGTAGTAAACATTTGCCAGCCAGAACATGGAATGAGTGGATGACGTAAGGGATGTTTAAGATGCGAAAGTGTTTTTGGCAGTAAGCTGTGAGGGGCTCCTCTCAAAATTAGTAATGGAGAATTTGGCGAATACATACACATTAACCAAAGTTTGGACTATTCCTTTAAAACTCAGGAATAGCCTGAGAACTTCAGAATCCACGTTTGTACAGAGCTAAGTCGAGGTAATGACGCAAGGAGGGAGGGATGGATAGATGGATGGATGGATGGATGGATGGATGGATGGATGGATGGATGGATGGATGGATGGATGGATGGATGGATGGATGGATGGATGGATGGATGGATGGATGGATGGATGGATGGATGGATGGATGGGTGGGTGGGTGGGTGGATGGATGGATGGATGGATGGATGGATGGGTGGGTGGGTGGATGGATGGATGGATGGATGGATGGATGGATGGATGGATGGATGGATGGATGGATGGATGGATGGATGGATGGATGGATGGATGGATGGATGGATGGATGGATGGATGGATGGATGGGTGGGTGGGTGGGTGGATGGATGGATGGATGGATGGATGGTTGGATGGGTGTATGGGTGGATGGGTTAATGGGTGGATGGGTGGATGGGTGGATGGATGCATGGATGGATGGATGGATGGTAGGATGGATGGATGGATGGATGGATGGATGGATGGATGGATGGATGGATGGATGGATGGAAGAATTTAGTGAGGCCACTCCACTGGCCCTCGACGACCTATCCAATGTCCTGGAAATTGCGTGTCCCGCAAGTTGCGAACCTGCTTTGGAGCACTACCCTGTTGAAATAACCATCAGAGTTCAATAAGCTTCCTGCTGGAGCATCCTCAGGCAAGTATCTCCATTGATACTGAGAGTGAGTGTGTAGGTGGGTGGGTTATTGAGTGGGTGGATGGGTAAGTGAGTGAGTGGGTGGGTGAGCGTGTAGGTGGGTGGGTGAGTGGGTGGGTGAGTGAGTAGGTGAGTGAGTTAGTGAGTGAGTGTGTGGGTGAGTGTGTAGGTGGGTGTGTGAGTGAGTGAGTGTGTAGGTGGGTGAGTGAGTGAGTGGGTGGATGAGTGAGTGGGTTAGTGAGTGGGTGAGTGAATGGGTGGGTGAAAGGGAATAATGGACCAATTATTATTCCACTATCCCATCTGCTACGGCACACCATAAGGCGTTCGGTACCTTATCCCTTTGATGCATCGAACAATTGTGGTTGTTTGGTACCGGTATCGTGGTTTGCTTATTCCCTTCTCCGTTATTGTAAAATTGGCCTCGTCGCTACAGTGACGACAAAATCGCCATCCGTTTTGCGTTGTTGCACTATCCATTCGCAAAATTCTTGTTTTCGATCTGTATTTTCCTCTGTTAATTTCTGTAGCCACTTGGAGTTTGTATGGGTCCATTTGTTGTTGCGCAATATGCGCTGGATCCTGCTTTACGAGATGCTGTCCTTTGTGACATTCTGCAGAATGTCTGCTCATCACATATTTACTCGATAGTCCACTACAATGCGATTTGATTGCGACGGATAGCGGCCCGGGTTCGATTCCAGGCAGCCCCATGTGGGATTCGTGGTGGACGAAGCAGCACTGGGGCGGGTTTACTTCGGGTTCTCCGGTTTCCCCCGCCATTTCAATCCACCGGTGCTCCAATTTCATTCCATGTATCAACAGTGTCACCACCTGCGGTGCCGTAGTAGTAAAAGTGGCTGTTAAACACTACAAAAATGTGACCGATCTCGTCTCTGTGATTTTTAAATTAATTTGCCCACACAAGAGTGTGTAATTAGAGCTCTTTCTGGGTACAAAATATCAAATGCAGGGGCAACCTTCCAGTACTTACGGCTGCCATGAAGCAGGATCACTTGGACACTCTCCTATGTACTCAACGGTATCTCTCAAACCATCTGTAAAAAAGAAAAAAAGAAAAAAAAATGAGTTATACAGCCTACGGTTCCACACTTATGGGGCATTCTGTACATCTGCATTAGGCATTACGAACTTACAAGAGACTGTTGCTTCCATCCCAGGTTTTTTCTTCGTTTTATCCCCTGAATTCTCTGCCAACTCATAGTAGACAGAGATAGTATTGCATTACAGATAAAAAGTCCATAATATTTTTACAGGTTATCTTATTGGTAATCTTCTTCTAGGTACAGGAGTAATACAATGAGCTCTAATTAATAGTCAAATGTTATAAGAGTGGTCGCTTTATGATGACTTCGAAATTCCGTTCTCTTTGCATGTAAGCTAAGTATGTAAGATGGCGCAAGTATTTCTCTTCCCTTGTCGATTTAACGTCGTCTTTAAGATCTAAAACATCTCATTGCCAGGATCTATAACCTGTGTTTGGTGTCCCGGTAACTGACTAGCTCTAGCAGGAGGTCCTAATCTGCAGGGTATGCGTGAGTTGTGGTAGGAATGGAACCAAACGAAGAATTAACAAACATTTGACTTTATTTGCAAATTTCCAGATTTGTAGAGAACTGCCGACAATATGTAAATAGAATATAACTTTCTAACTTGAACTGCAACTTTATAATACTTGAACTTTGTCACCCTTTGTCAACCGCCGAAAAATGTGTACGCGCCAGCTTACGTACAAATCACAAAGTTGCACGTGCACTGTCTGCTCAATTCAAGACGAATGTGTTGCGTTGCTGCGCGGGCGACACGAAGGAACGGATTTCCATTGGTCAACTTTTGAGCACGTCATGGCAAGATACGAATCAGCCCACGGATTTTTTCTGGGCTTCGCTCGCACAACAATTGCAATCTTTATCACTCATCTATTCTGCTTAGGCTTCCATTCTTGAGACCTTAACACATCTTTATTAGAACGTTCTTCTTAACTATAGATTAGAATCTCCTTTTACTTCTTGCTATTATTAATTACGTATATTCATCTTATAATTGCGGTTTCAAAAAGTAAGATATGGTCTATCTTTTACGGTTTACCAGTTATGCAAATGACATCAAGAGACAACAGAAGTACATGGGCTGCAGCCAGAAAATTCAAAATATGTATTTCATTTGCCATCTTAAACATAGTTTAATCAAAATCGTTTCAGCCGTTCTTAAGAAATTTAAAAATGTTCGAAAAATTTTTCATGTAAAGGGTAGCTTAGGCTGGAGAATTTTTGCTTCAAAATCTTCGTATCATAACCTTGAAAGATGTTAAACTTAAATATTAATCCTGGTTTTCAAACGACTTTTCGTTTTTTAGTTATGGTGTTCACAGACAGGCACACACGCACCCATACACACGGACCACTTTCTAAAAATAAATTTTACATTCCGGGGCCTTCAAAATATATTTTCGGTGAAATCTCGACATCAAAGTTTTGGGTGGAATACAATGGTTCCTCTACTTACTATAATTAGTAGTTAAACTAGCCATCTTTAGAAAAACGTTCGCGCGCGCGCGCGCGCGCGTATGTGTGTGTGTCAGTCTGTGTGTCTGAATGTCTGTTAGTATGTCTGTCAGCCTGTGGGCAGCATAACTTAAAAATAAAAAGTCGGTTAAAAACCAAAGTTGTTATTTAACTTTAATATCTTTCAAGGATGCAACAGGAAGCTTTTGAAGAAAATAGCCCTACCCTAAACTACCCTTTATATGGAAAATTTTGATTTTCTTGAAAATGGCTCTAACGAATTTGACTAAAATGCCCTATGTTTGAGATATTTTTATGACAAATGAAATGTATATTTTGAATTTTCTGGCTATAGCCTATGTAGTCCTCTTTAGCCTGGATGACTTTTGAATAGCTCGTAAACCGTAAGAGATAGACAAATTCTTAATATACAAAAAATATAGATCTCACTAAGACATATAATTTATGTCTGAATAAATATTTATGTAGAGTGCACCATTTCGGAGATATTCCTTCTTATTTGTGTTAGTTTCGGAAAACAAAACTGTGGTGATATGGAACATCGTTGTTCATTTTTACTTTCTCTGCTGGTGAGTAGAGGAAGCATTGTATTCCACCCAAAAATTCGATGTCGAGATTTCACCGGAAATATATGTTCTGGGGACCCCTGAATCCAAAAAAGGATTTTTGGAAAAAGGTCCGTGTGTGTATGTGTGTCTGTGTGTGTGTCTGTGTGTCTGTGGACAGCATAACTCAAAAACGAAAAGTCGGTTAAAAAACAAAGTTAGTATTTAAGTTTAATGTCTTTCAAGGATGCGACACGAATGTTTTGAAGAAAATAGCCCCACCCTAAACTACCCTTTACATGGAACATTTTTCGAAATTTTTGAATTTCTTAAAAATGACTCTAACGATTTTGATTAAGATGCCATCTGTTTGAGATATTTTTATGACAAATGAAATGTATATCTTGAATGTTCTGGCTATAGCCCCTGTAATCGTATTTACTCTGGAGGACTTTTTCATAACTGGTAAACCGTTAGAGATAGACCAAATCTTACTCTACAAAAATGTAGATCTTGCTAAAATACACAATTTATGTTCCAATAAATTTACTTGTAGGGTGAACCATTTCGGAGATATTCCTTACTATGTGTGTGAGTTTCTGAAAACTTAAAACTTTCGTGAAATGAAACATCGTTGTTCATTTTCTTATATGTTACGTGTGCAAAGAGAACAGAATCTCAAAGCTTTAAAAGATTTAACTATCAATCACAGCCTACTGTATTCTAATATTCCCCTTGCACTTACAAGGAAATAAGAAATACGATAATTTGAACAAATGTTTATCTCAAGTAACACGAAGAAAATATAGGAATAAGAGTTTGTAAGAATGGTTAGTACAACAGTAGACAAAGTCATGTGAGTGTGACACATGAGATTTTTTTTCATGGTCATGCAAATAAAACTGAATTTCAAAGAACTTACATAGCGGCCACCTCATATAATATTTGATTACCTATCGTTTGGCCTATTGCATTCCCCTATTCACATTGTACACAGAAGGAAGCACAGTCTTCATCATCTTCACCACACAGAGCAGGGCATTATCCGCTGCGACTTTACAGATTTCCTTTTCTCGTCCTTTCGGCGTTTGTATATCTCTCATTCCAGTTGCATTAAAGTTAAACTCACTTCAGTTTTAGTTGCTACATTTATGCCCTGCTTTTAATTGTGACATCGGCGGCCTCTTCTTTGGAACATGTTGCCTATCGGCAATGCTGTTTTATGGTGGGCTTTGGGTCTTTGAGCTTTTTGTGCATTAAATTCACGGAGCATTCACTCTCAAGGAATAGGAGAGATATGGAGAGGGTTCGGCACTAAAGCCAGGCTTATCTTACCTATGCCTCAAGGGGCACCCCCGGGAGGAAGGATGAGATGACAGACTAACGGCGCAGAGATTGACAGAGGTCTTTAAGGTTTTTCAAGTTTGAGGACACCGCGAAGACTAAGCATTCCGGGGCCATCTCTGAAGGACCTGGACGCCGGGTCCAACGCTCCAGATGCCACCCGTTTTCCACGCGATCCTATAGACAACGAGTGGCCGAAAGAGTTCCTGTACACACATCATCCCTGCCAAGCTGCACCTAACACCTCCGCTGACACTTGCAACCCTGAAGGAACCAACGAGAAGAAGGATGAATGAAATTCCTAATGAAGCGAAATGGAAGTACAGGAAATTCGGGGAATGTAACTATCCTTCCCAGCACTCATCTGGCAACCCTGGAAAACCGCCGAAATGAACAATGGGTCAGGAAGGTAGGCCACAATATTGAACCCATGACTTCCCGAAAACAGCTGTGGGGCGCACCAAATGCAGTCTTGTGGAGTGTGGTATTCTTTCTATATATAAGCCGGAATAATTTTTCGCGACATTCATTAATTCTTTCATTTATGCCAAACTCCTGTATTTCCTCATTATTTCGCAAATATCAGATCTTGTATATCCCAGTGTTTCTCTTAAAATATCATCTCGGCTCTTTGTTCATGTGTTTATCCAGGTTCCTGACTGACGGAACAAGAGAAATAACTAGTGTTTTCTAAAATGTAATACCAGTGTCTCTTTGTTTTGTTCACAACCTCCTGTTCTCCAGGGGCTGCTAACCTCTACTAATAAAAAATTAGTAATTAGGAGTGGGTAGAAGAATAAATATGTGTAAAAACAGTTGGTAGAAGAGTGAATAAAGGGAGTTATACGAATACAACATGTAAGGTTTGTCCATGTGTTCTTTTAATGTTTTTACTCTCTTAAACACTAACATTGCTGGAAGCCTATTGCAATATCTTTTCGAGTTTCATCACAGATATGGTTATGCTTTTCAACCTTTCTTGCCATATAGTGAAACACATATTCAAGTTTCCCAAGCACAGTACCTTTTATATAAGCCTACCATTATAAACAGGTTGCAACTGTATTCAATGGCGTATACTATTAGCACGTATTTATAATAGTAGTTAAGTGTTTCGTATAGCAAAGGTTAATTCCATATCCTGGCTTATATGTAGAAGATGAAACCATTTTAATACTCTTTTATCCGAGCAATAAATCTGCAAAATACCCTGAAATTTGTTAAATATTGAACAATAAACATGTAAATGTATAATTAATCAAGATTCTGCTCTAATCAAAGCCCACATCACAGTCCGCAGCACCTGTTCACTTCTCTACAAGTGAAAGAATGCATGCAAGTGGTTGCTTTGCTTATCGGTTCAACGCGTCAAGTAATAAGTGATAAGTATTATAACGTGTCATTTATTTCTAATACAGCATCGTTACATTAATCGATATGAATATGCGAAAACCATCTCATTTTGTCCTCTATGCATGACGAATAATTTCATGGAGATATTTCCTACAATCCATAGTGCTAAGATCACATAAAAGGTTGCATAAAATCCATATATACTCTTAATATAGCACACTTAAAATTATGCTATGAACGAGTGCATTTTGTTCACAGATTTTCTGGAGTTGTATCTAAGTGTACCTTTCGGATTCACTGGGCCATAAAGCTTGTATTTCGGGAACATATAGAAATTTTGGGTGCAATGACTTTGCTACCCTATCTGGTAGATTGGTGACAGAAAATGTAATTATATAAATCAGCAAGATATTGATGTTTACCGACAAGAGTGTAGCTCAGAGTGTGCAGATTCTCCAAAAAGTACTCTTAGCACACAAATTGCTCTTCAAGAGGTTTCTGAAACCACAGTCCGTGTTTCTGGCATTTGGACATCACATGGGATGAGACAATCCATTGAGGTTTAGATGGCTGTAATATAGTGCTCAGAAACAATGGACACAGGATTCCTTCAGCTTTAGCATGGAATCCTAGGCACGGAGGCTTCGCTTCACATTCCTCGGTCTACATGATTGGTAGAGGTAACTAACTGTTTCAGGTCGCGTAGCTTCCAACTCTAGCATATATCAATCGTAAACAGGAAGGCCAATGATAAAACGACTATGAACTTTTCATACGGTGTCGTAATTCTTAAAAATCCGATATTTGTACAAAGAACGTCAAAGATTATAATCTTGGGCGGATTTTGTATCGGTGGGATCTTTTGAGGCGTATTCTTTACCTTACCTACAGCTTTTAGGGTGGAAAGAGTGATACTTAAAATCACTCTCACACAAAAACGTGTCATACATGCATTCTGGCGAGGAAACTTTTTTATATGAACGCTTAAAATTGTTCATTGAAACCAAATAGAAACAGCAATATTAAGTAGAACCAGAGGAATATAATATACTATGCATGCATGTTTGTATACAACGATTTATGATTTATGTGACATATTTGTGAGAATAAAGATCTCCACCATTAAATAAATTACTCATTTTTATAACTGTCTAATCATGTTTATAGATGGTTTGCATGCATATGAAAATGCATATTATGGCGATAACATGGTGTTATATTTTTATCTAAATTCCTGTTCTATCCCTATGGTCAGCAATAGGTTGGTAAAGATAAATTAATAGATTATATTTCGAGTTAGAGGGAAATTTTACTTTATTTACTCAGTTTTGTATTGTTTAGTATATGTTATTTGTTCACCTGTTAAGAGCCCACCGTAGTAGTTCTGCCTGTGATGTGTTCTGGTACTTTCATACCATTCTTCCTCCCGGGGTCTGATCAGGTGCAGGCAGGTCTTCAGCCCGACGTGGTTCTAGGCGGTCACAAATAGCGGTCAGGTCCGGCTGATCAATCATTACCCCTGTCCGGCGGCCAGTCGAACACAAAAACTCCCCTCAGCCGGAAACCGTATTTCCAGAGCGCAAGCTTCACTGTAGCCTGCCCTGCCGGCGACCCCACTGACTCTTACAACCTGGAAAGACTGGATAGAGAAGTATGAAATAACAGGGTGTGATTTGGTGGAAGGATGGGAACTAATCTTGACTAGACAAACATTCCCACCCCCAGCCGGGAATTGAACCCGGGATTCTTGCACAGTAAGCAGGTTCTCTACTGAATGAGCTACTGGGCTCAGCCCTACATAACTTTAACATATCAAGACTTATTAAGTTAGTGGTTGATTTCTCTATCAGTTTTGAGTGAAAGTATAGGCAGAACGAATTCAACATCCCATAACGTTTTGTATATAACTTGACAAAAAATAATATTTTTACCTTCTCAACCACGTACATAGTAGGTGGAGAAAGTATTACATTCCTACCAAAAATATGATAATGAGATTTCACTCAAAATACAGGATTTGAGGTTCAATGAATTGGAAAAAGAACTATTAATGAAACATCATTGTGTGTGTGCGTGCGTGCATGGTTGTGTCAAAACTGACTAACGATTTGGTATTAAACTACAACATAATTAAGGTATTCTCATGAGAAATGGAAACGTATATTTTCAAATGTTCTGGGAACAGGCTGTGAAGTCCTCCACATTCTTCCCAAAATTATGATATCGAAATTTCACAGGTAGTACATGTTTTGAGAGCTACTAAATCCATACAAGGCACCTTTTGAAAAACAGTCCATGAACATTCGTGTCTGTATACGGCATAGTTCAAAACCAAGACCTTTTATATACCAAACTGTCATTTAAGTTAAGCGCCAGAATGTAGTTAATCCAAACATCCATGAAAATCCATTCACATCAAGTTACCCTTTGCTTTTTGATTCCTTAAACGTGGCTCTAATGATGCTGATTAGAATATACGTATTTAACATATTTGAATGACAAACTAAATCTATATCTTGGATTTCCTCCGTTTGACCTGTGAAATCTTATTTTTGAATGAATTTTCTATAAGTTGAAAACCTTAGGAGAAGGACAGAAGCTTATTAATAAAAATGTAAATCTAGTTAAATTTACAGTTTATGAAGCAACCTTTTACCACCATTCAATATATACGAGATATTCTTTATGATTATATTTATTTACATACAGAGTGTCAATGTTTACACCTCTTTCTGTGCCTAAAGAGTATTCTTTCTCCACTCATCCCTATCTATCCATCCCATTTCTTGCAGTCCTCTTTCTCTCATTCTAGTTATTTCCCCATCTATAAGTTTCGGGATCTTCCTTTTCTTCTTTTTCCAGTTGGACTTCATTCCAAAATCTTTCTCGGTAATCTAGTAATATATCTCCATTCATTCTCCTAATACTAAACTGTTAGCTGTTTATATCTTACATAGTCTAATGTAATGTAATGTAAACCCCGCGCGACAGCCCACGAAGGGCCAAGGCCGCTGCGTCCCCCACCTCTGCCCACTACAGGCGTCATTGGTGAGGTGCAGTACTGGAGGGTGGGACGTGGTCAGCGCCCCGAGCCCTCCCGGCCAGTTATGCGGTCTTCTCGACCTGGGGCCGCTACTTCTCCATCAAGTAGCTCCTCAATTGGTCCCCCCGGGACCTAACGAGGCTGAGTGCACCCCGTGCCAGACCTCCCAGAGGGGATAAAATCCCCATGCTGGTACCGGGGATCGAACCCGGGTCCTCCGCGCCACAGGCAAGCGCGCTGCCAGCTGCGCTACGGAGGCGGCCTTTACATAGTCTAATATTGACTTATTATTAATTTTGTCCCTTATATCATTATTTTTTATAGTTTCCGTTCTTGAACAACTCGCTGAGCTTAGAAAATCCGATATTCTTTATTATTGGTGTAAGTTGTAAAATTCGGTACATTTTTTCAAGCAAATTGACTATTGGTTTCCTTCTCTGATTATGCAAAAAGAGCGGAATAGTGATCTGCTTTTAAAATATTTGACTATAATTTAAGCCTTATTCAGTTACACCGTGGGGGTGGTGCAATTGTAAAATGGACAAAGGACGAGAACCCAAATACCGGGGGAATCGGCAGGACCAATTCTAAGAGAGGATGCTCCCGCCCCCTTCCTCTAAGTATAAAACAAGACAACTAGATAACTCAGTTTAATTAACTAATTGTTACAAAGTTACCACCCTTTGAAAGGCAACAACAAATAACCTTTAATTATTTAATTAGGGTGTTCTTGGTCACAAAATAAACATATAAGTTTAAATAAAATACGTAGCTCGCCCGTTTAGGCACCACGAAGTTGCATAATTAAATAATGTTCGTGTCACCAAAATAGACATACATGACATAGATAATTCGCTCTTTAAGCACCATAAATCACACAAGTTATGCAATTCAATAATTTTCCTGTCATTCCCAAATTTGCAGTCAGATTTAGCATTTTCCAATTAGAACAAGTATCAAAGCATGACGACGTACCAGGTCTTTAATCTGCTTAAATAACATACTACCACACATTAATTTAACCGCAAATGCACCCCTTGTGTTGTTAAACCCCGGGTCAGACGCATTTACGTGAACAAATACAAGGCACAAACAATTTGAAATAACGTGTCCGTTCGTCCCACAGGTTAATTTGACCCAAAGTAAGAGTTTGAATTTAAGCGCTTAAGCCTATTTGAAAACCTCATAAATCGCGTGCCTAATTCATTAAATCCAGGGGAACTACTCCCCAAATCAATTAATCAACCTTCTGTACCAGTAGCGCAGCACAGCACAGGCACATTATGATCAGAAAGGCCCCATAACCAAGCATAACCTTGAACCTACATATAGCCAGTCAGTCACTCACCCTGTTTCCCGCATCGTGCCAAGGGAGAACCCTTTCTCTCACTACCACCAGCGGCGAAATTGGCGGAAGCACGCCCTAGCGGTGGAATCGGGAAACAGCGAGACAACTGAACGGTGTTACTCGACAACTGAAGCGCGATCAGCACACAGTACTCCTCAGATCCCCTTATATCTACAGGGGCATAAAAAAGACATTTTTGCAAACGTTTCTATGGATTAGTTTGGAGAGTAGGATAATAACTTTGCAAAAATTGTTTGCAGATGAATGGGTAGACTCTTGTTGATCGATAAATTTCAAACACTTCCAAGATTTATGTTTGTTGTATATATTTTTTGCAGTTAAGGGTTACAAATGAAGACATGTTTTTTGTAAACTTTCGACAGTTGGAATGTGAAAAATGACTGCACACGTCTGTGTTGACACAGCAATGGTTTTCATACTGCAGTACTTAGTATTCGTGACTTTCATGGTCTTTATTCGTGACACTGCAACTTTAGTACCAAGTTTACCAAAAGACCTAAATGTTATATCGTTAGACTGCGGAGAAGAAACATTAGAACACACCCCTAGAGCTGCAGCAGGGAGGAAGGGGGAGAAAGGGTTGTTCTCGGGTTGCTACCATCCTAACTCTCGACTCACTCGTTTAACGTAAAAACACTCGCAAGTAGAGACGACGCTGTCGACGTACGAGCGTACGGACGGACCGGCGGAGAGCGTCGTGTTCTCTTGGCACACACGCAAACAAGAACAGGGAGAGGGAGAGGGAGACAAATACTCGGCGTTTTAATTGCTCATAATTATTCAGTCTAGTGCGTAGTGCTGCTCCGCCCTCTCTGCCATGTTCCACTGTGCGAACAACGATTAGAATAATGTTTGTCATTAGCATATTTCCTTTAGAGTGCACTAAAAGAATTGAATCTTTGTCTGGCACCCTTTCCACTCCGGTTAGCTACTTTATCACGCTTGTTTTCTCTGTGTTTAGGGGAAAAATTAGTACATCACCAAATCACTTTTATTTCTTGTAAAAGAGTGCTGGCTATAGCGTCTGCTATATACTGGATGTAGCAGAATAAACACAGAAGGAGTTTTCACAACTGTGACGTGTGCGACTCGCATTATGGAGGTTCCTGGGTTCAATTCCCAGAGAAGACCCCTTCTAATACATGCGTTTTGCGGGTCGGTAGGTGATTACTTGGATGGTACCCCTTTCATCACCACTTTCTTGCCCCTCAATTTATGTAACCATCCTTTCCTTCATTGTTATCTTCTTCAGATTTGTAGGTTCATGTGACGGTGCCGGTGGGTTTCGGCTGGGCGGTAGATGTGCGCTTTGTAGAAGTTTCTTCCCAGGCATTGTTCAGGTATTGTCCCTCTTGCACCGTCACTATGTGGTATTCAACATTTTTTCTCCGCGTACCCCCAAAGAAAATTTTCAATTTCTGCCTAGTTCTAGAATTTTCCTTAATTTAAATTATGCAAAACCGTAACTAAAATAAATTTTAAAATTTATGACATATTAAATATTTCAAAAAGGAGGATTATGCTATAAATGTATAACATAAATACAGGAATTACGTTACATATAACCATACAATATTATAACTTGTATATGTTTCTCACCTGAGATGGCTGACCTTATTTTGTGGACACCAGCTTCTCTATTGGTGACTGCATCTTCGCTAGTGCGAGTATCAATGATCATTCTGGATTTCAAATGATTTCTTTGTTTCGTTTTGACTGCTGTACATGTAGAGAACCCCTGCTCGCATAAAGAAGTAAAATGGAATGGAAGAAGGTGTCTAATGGCAGTGTTGCTAAGCTTAGTACTATTTGCGTACATTACACCAGAAATCACAAAACGACATGTTTTCGATTTCTATATTCAGTGAACTGTCATCGGATATTTCCAAAAGATTTTATTTTAATTTTGCGGGACTTTGAGAAGAATTGGTGGTAGTGGTGGTGTAAAACGGGTTCACTATCTATTCTTGTGTATTATGATATTTCTCAATTTGTAGAAAGTATTTTAAAAACTGTAAGCTGAGATTTTGTGTGTGGAATCTGGTTACTTCCAAAAGTCAATCAGCAAACTAATTTTACTGTAGCACTATTTACCAACACAACTGGAAAAACTGCAATATTCCCTTTATCAACGCAATCGATCCAACGTAAAGCTGTATTCTAAAACTCCTTTACTTCGTCACCATTTTTAAAATATATCTGTCAAAACCTTGGATTTGAAGACTGAGCTCGTTAAATTTGTTGAATATATTTCTCAATGTATCACCAGTGCACCTTGTAGTGCTAAAATAGTTGAGTGTGTGTGTAGCTGTTACCTCCTCACACATTTTTTTAAAAGGCTACTTTTATAGCAGTGTTCAATGTTTCGTGTAAATCAGAAGTTATTTTTCTTGCCACCAAATTTTCTCTGTGTATAATGCAATATTACCAAGATAACTGGGTTAATTTCCAAAAGGTGAGATTTTTTACCTGTCCATTAATCAGCACAATTTGTGGAAAACTTCCAGATTAATCCCATGACAAATTTAATTTTCATCCTATAAAATTATCAATAGTTGGAAAGTATCTTCTCACGTTGTATGTTGTGGTAATTGTTTGCACCATAGAATTTAAGACTTTCTAATATTTTTGGTCAACAATATTTTGTGTCACATGATAGATTCTACGCCCTACACTTGCGTCAGAATTCTTAATTGTTGTCATTACTTTAGCGGAAGTTTATCTCCTATAGTCGGAGAATCAAGAATATAAGAGATTCAACTGTGGTATAAGGTGATTCATTGTGTTGCCACTAGTGCGGCAACTCGTACGATTTCTCCAGTGCACCGTTGTTCATTTTGTAAAATTGTGTATTACGTTTGAACTTACAGGTAAATTTTCCACCTTGTGACTGGAACATTTGACTGACTTAACTTTGTATTCCCCGTAATTGTTCACCAAAATATCTGTGAAGTAGAAATAGTTTCATAGAATTATCCAACAGAGTTTGATTGCAAATATTGCACAGGGGAAGATGTGAATCACACATATTTGGTACTAATTCTTCAATGCAAGACCAACGTAATATCTATATTTCACATTTCTTGCGGTTTTCGATTCGCTCGTAGATGGTTCAACTTCAATACCATTTGAAAATTAGTGCACAAATATAAAAAATCTGATGTGTTGCACTCACATAACTTTCTCTACTCTTGTGCTAACCATTCTTACAAACTCTTATTTCTATATCTTCTTCGTCTTACTTGAGATAAACATTTGTTGAAATTAGGTATCTTATTCCTTATTCGCTTGTAAGTGCAAAGGGAATAATAGAATACAGTAGGCTGTGAGCGATAGTCAAATCTTTTAAAGCTTTGAGATCCCGTTCTCTTTGCACACTTAACATATAAAAAATGAACAACGATGTTCCATTTCACGAAAGAGTATCAGTCCCGAAACTGACACAAATAACAATATCTCCGAAACGGCTCACTCTACATAAAAATTTATTCCGACATAAATTGTGTTTTAGCAAGATCTACATTTTTTTTTTGTTTACGAGTTTACGGTTTACGAGTTATTCAAAAGTCATCCAGAGTAAACAGCGCTAGATAGGCTAGAGCCAGGAAATTCAAAGTATAGATTTCATTTGTCATACAAATATCTAAAAAATATGGCAATTTAAGCAAAATCGTTAGAGCCATTTTCAAGAAAATAAAAATTTTCGAAAAATATTCCATATAAAGAGTAGTTTAGGGTGGGGCTATTTTCTTCAAAATCTCCCTATCGTATCCTAGAAAAACATTAAACTTAAACACCATCTTTGGTTTCTAACCCGTTTTCGTTTTCTAGTTATGCTGCCCAAAGACTGAGAGACGCACAGACTGACACACATACACACACGCACGCGCTATTTGTAATCAGAAAACATACTATACTGATTGTATGCGTCTATTAAATTTGACGTACCCCCTAAATAGCCTTCACGTGCCCATGGGGGTACGTGTGCCCCAGATTGAATATGTCTACACTAGAGTTTATCGGCGAATCTAGCGGACCATGGGTGGGCCAAATTACTTTGACTTTTGTATTTGGCTTAATAGCTTTAAGTAATTTAATCATGTCGTCTCCTTAACGCAGTGGTAGCACTTCTGTTTATCTTGCGGGGACCATTTTTCGATTCCAGGTACCGGCGTGGGGATTTTCTCCCGCTGGGAGACCTGGTCCTGGGGCATTCAGCCTCGTTAGGTTCCTGAGGGATCAATTGAGGAGCTAGTTGATAGAAAAGTAGCGAGCCCCGGTCAAGAAGACCGCATAAACCCACCGGGAGGGATCGGGGTGGTGATCACGTCCGACTTCCAGTACTCCAATCCACCCATGACGCCGGAGGTGGGCAGAGTGGCAGACGCAGCGGTCGGGCGGTGGGCTTTGGCCCGGATGGGCCGTTGTGCCACGGGGTTAAGTAATTTAACCAACTCAGACACTCACAACACCGATAAGTACACTTTTTATTGGGACAAGAGTCTCGAAAGCGATGATATTGACATCATGAGAAGTTGATGGCGAACTGTCTGTTTTACCGCGTGTTTCACCCTTGGTTCAGCAGCCAGTAACAGAGTGAGATGACTCTACGTATTATGTGAGGCTCACATTCGGGAAGTACTTGGTCCGAATACGCCTGCTGACCCTTCTGGCCTTGATCTTTTGTTAGGGGAATACTGGGGTGGTTTCTCATCCACTGTCAGTGACTTCAGTGCGCCTTTGCGACTCGTCTATCGGCGACCCGTAGCCTCCTTCACGGACGGAAACAAGGAGAGCGATAAGGGGGTTGTATCCCCCATAAATTTGGAAAGTATTAAGCACGTAACTAAAGAAAAAAGTACTCACATTATTTCACAGGTATATTCAGCTTCTTTGTGCCTATAAAGCAGTTATCTGGTATATGTTTATGCACACGATGACATTCATAAAAAATGCTGATAAACAATCTTCACAAGACGTGTCAGATTGCATTTATGTATGAAATGTTACTTCATATCAAATGTAACAGAAGTTATTTGCTGAATTTACATATTTTGGTGGCCATTTAATGAAGTTTACACTAAAAGAGGCTCAAAATACCGAAAATCTGCATGAATTACGACAGAAAGAATATTAATTTTACAGTTACAACAACAATATGGTAACCTGTAAACAGCTGAACAACGTTTTATTTTGTCAGTTGACACGTGTGTCTATCTCAAGAATAAAATTTTCGCCAAACAGAAAATTTGGACTTACAAAATTACTTGTTACTTCACGGCCTAACCAAGGGCTAATTAGACATTTTCATGGTTATTTATGAATTCAACGGGCAGAAGTTCGTAAGAATCAGGTTTCTTGAACCGAAACATTTCCATTGTTGGCCTGTGTAATTATTAACCCCATCATTGTCTTTCTACTCCATGCTTGTCTTCTTACTGTTACATATGGTTGCTTAGACATATTTTGCATTGAAATATCTGCTTAATGCTGTACAACTACCTTAAATATATTATGTGTGTCTAACCCAATTTTCACAACTACATGCCTTAGGCCAATTTTCCTATTAACTATGATAATTGGTAATAGAAGTAATAATACATAAAGACGAAGCTAAGCAAAAGCGTTTGGTAAACACTAGATTTCTAGCACCAAACGTTTCAAATTTATAAATATATTTTCTGACCTTGTGCACATAGGTCACTAATACCTATTGCAGATTTATGTATGAATGAATTATAAATTGTATGTTAAGTTTACGGAAAAATACACTTGTTGCATTCGTAAAAATTGAAGCGTAATTGAGAAAGTTACTAATATATGTAAGAATTATGAGCTTCACCTGTATTTCCTCCGTCAAACATAAAACATGTTTTTCATATCACTTTTAATATCAGTAACACAATTTAGCCAAAACAGCATTGTAAAGAGTATTAACAATCCCTTAAAAGTTCAAATATATGTGTAATTTTCAAAGAATAATAATAAAATACATTTTTTAAAACATCCAGAGCAAGATGTAAGTTTTAAAGATGGAAAGGTCTCTCTCTTTACATTTGATCACTTAACTTTTTTTTCTAATTGGAAACAAATGCTTAATGAGCCACTGTAAATCATCAGTTAACAGTATGAAATTGGAAGTTTATAAGTATGACCATGCTTATTTCACCAAAGAAATAAGGCTTAATAATGATAATAATATTGATAATGGTAATAATAATAATAATAATAATAATAATAATAATAATAATAATAATAATAATAATAATAATAATAATAATAATAATAATAATAATAATAATAATAATAATAATAATAATAATAATAATAATAATAATAATAATAATAATAATAATAATAATAATAATAATAATAATAATAATAATAATAATAATAATAAATAATAATTCTGATCAGTGTTGTCGCCCATATGCACAAGGGTTCTCATGTAAAGTAAAGGATCATTATTTTAAGCATAGCACATCATGCGGTGTACATTATATACTAGTTGGAAGGGAAGCCATTACATTCCTTTTAATATGTGCTTCACAGAAGCATTTCAAACAAAAAGTCTAATGGCATTTTTTTCTTTGATCAGCCAATTTCGAAAAAATAAATAGTTTTTTTATTCCAATTGGATGCGTAATTCCACAAGAATGTAAGAAGGTAACGGTTTGTTTCTTGTAAGATGCGTAGAGTAACTTATTTCTGACATAGCTTCGGTAGTAATTATGGGACATCACACCAAGTTACGAAATAATTAATCACTTAAAAGGCGTGAAGGAATACTCTAAGCTGCTCTCTCACGTGTTAGGTAAGTGGACAACGTTGCGTTGAGGTTGGTCGGGGAATTGACCTAGTTTGTGAATGTAAACACTTTTGCTTTCATTGGTAGCCAACACTTGTGATTGGCCCTGTACTCTACAGTAAACACCGAAGGACAAGGCAGGGTATGAGTTGGTTTCTAAGATGTACCGTTACCTGCTTGTTTACATATGTACTGAGCTGGGGAAAGTGACCACCCACACAATCTGCAGTGTTGCCAGCTTGTTTTCGATAAAACTAAAATATCTCCGTTGGAAATGGTCAGAGACAAAAATTTAAGATACAAAATGTGTTCCAAATACCGAGATCTACCACTGGTTTAAATTAATGTAAAGACTTCCCTTCCACCCGTATGTAGAATTTATTGAGAGATCCACCTGCCTCCATTTAGAGGCTTCCAAACAAAGCATACTAAAGAACAAAGGATATATGTGCATAAGTGAAATGTTTAGCAATGCAATACAAATAACTGTTACAAAATAGTATCTAAGTATTAGTGCATAAAATATGTAAGTGACTCTTTTCTAAGCGAACGAGTCGTATAAACTAATTCTACAAGCTTAAGTATAATGGAAATTATAGTGTAATACAGCCCGTAGCACTGAGTGCCACTGCTTAAATATATGAATTCGGCAATTCCTTATGCAGCACATAGAAATATGGGAAAGTACTCTGACCACAATAGGTAAGTCAACAACAATTTAAGCAACATGATATTATTGCAGAAGCACGGTACATTGAAGAATGTACGGTAGAATGACAGTCCCTGTATTTGAGATAGGTTGAATTGCTGTGATGTCCACTTTGTTTTTTATGCATTCTCTGGAATATCATTGACTTCCGGGTAAACCTAATACTTTTTGCATTTTGAGGGTTTCGGAAATGATTGAGTATTGTTATGTATTATATTTCAGGGCATCTTTGGAAGTGGACAGGACCCAGGGACATATACAGGTGTTCGTATTTCTGGTAGATGTATTGAAACCTGCTAACAGGACAAACGTATGCTCTCGTTTTCTGCGCTTTCTTCAATTAGTCCCTCTGGTCTATTGGTAAAGGTAACTGGATATAGTTAGACTTTCCTTTTTGAGAGCCAGAACACAAAGATTTGAATTTTTCTCCCTTGGTAAGCTTCTTAAGTTGCTAACAGTGGCAATGTAAATCTCGTTAAAACACAAGTTATGTCCTAATGCATCTTTTGTAGAGGGAACCATTTCGGAGATACTCCTTGTGGCGTTATTTCCGGCTCCACTCCTCTACATAAAAAGTAATATTTATAAACAACTAATTACCAAGTTATTTACGATTAATTACACACCAAATTTATTTATCCATTGTTTCGATGTGATCTATTTAATATTAATATAATTTAAAACCACTCAATAGAATGTGTATATGTTGTTAATTTCATCAATATGTATAAATACTCATGTTACGTGCACTTTGCTACCGAACACGCTCATACTGTCTGTGCAGCTACGGCGCAATGAGGCTAGTGCGCTGACTTTCAGATGGCGCTAACCGCGGCACACACAGTTTTACAGATGAATGACTGATAGCTATTCGAACAAGTACAACACTACATTTTAAACGCGATTCCAATCGGTTTTAGCCGTTTAAGCTGGGTACTTCCGTTGTTTGTGCATTAAATAAAAATTAACATCATGACATGAATAAAGATGCAGCTGTAAATTACAATGATGGAACTAAGATTTGTTCGACTAATAAAACCACATGACGCTTCCAGCTTAGTTACCGGACAAACACTATTACCAATCTTCGCTTTCAGCTGCTTGTTCTTTCTTCTTCTTCTTCGTCTTCGTCTTCTTCTTCTTCTTCTTCTTCTTCTTCTTCTTCTTCTTCTTCTTCATCGGCATCACGTTATCATAATGTGTCTGCTTATTTTTTCTTCTTTTCCTTTCTGTATCGCCGTATTCTGAGCCTTAACAGTATGCGTATTATTGAATTATTTATAGTAATTAGAACTATATGGCTACAGAATGTTTTTCAAAAGGCAGACCTCTAGTGTCTCCTTTTTTTTTATATTTTTTCAAAACACATTCTGTTTATTTCCATTTGTGTGTATTTCTACTCACTTTCTAAGTTAAGGTTTCAGCTACTAAAGGAATGTATGCTCACATACGTTCACCACCAAATATAACACAACCTTAATGAGCCACCATAACAATCCCCTGTTTTTGACATAGTGCTGACAATGTGTTAAGCAAGTTGCGATTAGGCATATCATATGGCATGTGCTGACGGGTGCCTCTATTGCGAAGTCACTAATATAATGATCAAGCTTCACCTTGCTGAAGCAAACCCAACGTTAGCATGTAAGATTACCGGGACTTAGATGCATAGCTTTATTTATGGGAGAGATATCGACGAAAAATTAAACCACGTATCTGACAGATACATGCATAGGCGACTAATGGAGGGTAAGAAGCCATTACTTGAAAAACATGTACTAATATCAATAATTATATAATACTTTGCACCATTTTATTACACCACTCGACAAGTGGTGTGATATCACAATTTATTCAAATTAACCTTGGCGAAGTGGAACACTTGTGACTCCATTTATAAGCTGCCTTACACAGGTCAGTGTCTAAGACCAAGGAAACAAGTGCAAATATGGAAAAACTGTAATTAAGTAAAGTGAGTCTGAGCACAGTCACGCAAAGACATACACTAACACGTGCAGAAATTATATTAGGAATTATTTGTGACATAAACAAAAATCTTATATGTTGCACTCACATGACGTTTCCCACTCTTGTACTAACTATTCTTACAAACTGGCTGAAGTGAAATCCCTATCGTGTTACTTATTAGAAAAAGGCAAAATGTTTGAGTAATTACATTGAAACGGCAAGCAAACTACAATCACAACAAGCTGACAGAGTGATTATTGAGGCATGTTTAGATATGTAACTTAAACACATAAAATTTGGAGTTGCGTATGATTGTCCATAAGAGTCTGTGTGCCTGTAAATAAGTTTCTTTGTTTCCATTCTGGCGGTAAAATGCAAAGTCTAAAATTACAGTGAAGTATTGATATTAAAATTGTTAGTTCAATTATTTTGAGCAAAGTTCATTTCTCCACACACTCCATGCAATAATGGGGTAAGTCAGTTTTCACTGTTCTTAATGCATATCGCAGAATTCAGCTCAAGCACCATAAAAATATTAACAGATGCATTCCCAGGTTTTGCCAGATAAAGATCTGTCATGTTTCAAAATATTGTAGTCAGCTGTTATTGAAATGTGATCTTCTGAAATGTTTGTTTGATTGTAGCTCACATTAATATTTTCTTACCTCATCATTTCATGCGCATGCTCAATTGTAGTTTTCAATTCAAAATAAGATTACTCATGATCACTATCAGTGTCTTCGATCTAAACTGTGCCCGTTTAGAGGTGCTTCTATGAATGTTTTTTGAAGACATTGATGTTTCGTAAGTTGACCCTCTCTGTTTCGAGGTTTAAAGTTGAACGCTTCCGGTTTCTAGAGGAATATACTAATACATAATAACAAACATAAGCTACCAATCGACATGAGGTAATGCCCGATAGCTATGCAACGCACCTAACGCCCAGGTAATGCAAGTAGTTTTTTAACTGATCAATACTGCTATAAAACTACAGCAGTCAGCACTTGCGATAGTCTACGGTAGTTTTGAAAAGTTAGATGGAATAAATGCCATGTCTTGCTACTATACACCTGTGGAAAAAAACAGAAAAAGAGTCAGGACTGGCACGCCAGACTACCTTAAGGGCAGATAACACCTCTGCGAGTACCAAATAACTGCAGTTTTCAACAAGTAGGTACGTCTCGCTGTCTATCGTCATGTATGTGTGTATCTGTCTGTGTGTCTGTGTTTGTCTGTTTGTCTTTATGTTTGTCTGTGGGTCTGTCGGTGTGTCTGTGCCTCTGTCGATGTGTCTTTGTCTGTGTCCGTCTCTGTCTGTGTCTGTGGATCTGAGCGTGTGTGTCTGTGCGTGTGTGTCTGTGTGTGCGTATGTATGTGTGTAGGTAGGCAGGTGGGCAGGCGGGTAGGCAGGCGGGTGGACAGACGGATGGGCGGATAGGTAGGTGGGTGGGTGGTAGGTCGGAGAGTAGGTAGGTAGTTTGGTGGGTAGGTGGGTGGTTGCGTAGGTAGATAGGTGGGAGGGTAGGTGGGCGGGTAGGTGGGTGGATAGGTGGGTAGTTGCGTAGGTAGGTGGGAGGGTAGGTGGGCGGTTGGGTAGGTAAGTGGGAGGGTAGGTGGGTCGGTAGGTGGGTGGGTAGGTAGGTGGGTAGATAGGTGGGTGGGTGGGTGTTTGCGTAGGTAGTTAGGTGGGCAGGCAGGTAGGTGGTTGGGAGGGTATGTGGGTGGGTAACTAGGTGGGTGGGAGGGTGGGTGGGTAGGTAGGTGGGAGGGTAGGTGGGTAGGTAGGTAGGTGGGTGGGTAGGTAGGTGGGTGGGTAGGTAGGTGGGTGGGAGGGTAGGTAGGTGGGTGGGTGGGTAGGTAGGTAGGTGGGTGGGTAGGTGGGTGGGAGGATAGGTGGGTGGGAAGGTAGGTGGGTGGGAAGGTAGGTGGGTAGGAGGGTAGGTAGGTGGGTGGGAGGGTAGGTGGGTGGGTAGCTAGGTGAGTAGGTGGGTGGGTAGGTGGGTAGTTGCGTAGGTAGGTGGGAGGGTAGGTGGGCGGTTGGGTGGGTAAGTGGGAGGGTAGGTGGGTGGGTAGGTAGGTGGGTAGATAGGTGGGTGGGTGTTTGCGTAGGTAGTTAGGTGGGCAGGCAGGTAGGTGGTTGGGAGGGTATGTGCGTGGGTAACTAGGTGGGTGGGAGAGTGGGTGGGTGGGTAGGCAGGTGGGAGGGTAGGTGGGTAGGTAGGTAGGTGGGTAGGTAGGTGGGTGGGTAGGTAGGTGGGTTGGAGGGTAGGTGGGTGGGTAGCTGGGTGGGTGGGTAGGTAGGTGGGTGGGTAGGTGGGTGGGAGGATAGGTGGGTGGGTAGGTAGGTGGGTGGGAGAGTAGGTGGGTGGGAAGGTAGGTGGGTAGGAGGGTAGGTAGGTGGGTGGGAGGGTAAGTGGGTGGGCAGCTAGGTGGGTGGGGGTAGATGGGTGGGAGGGTAGGTGGATGGGTACCTAGGTGGGTGGGAGGGTAGGCGGGTGGGCAGGGAGGTGGGTGGGAGGGTAGGTGAGTGGGAGGGTAGGTGGATGGGTAGTTAGGTGGGTGGTAGGGTAGGTGGGTGGTAGCTAGGTGGGTGGGAAGGTAGGAGGGTGGGAGGGTAGTTGGGTGGGTGGGAGAGTAGATGGGTGGGTAGCTAGGTTGGTGGGAACGTAGGTGGGTGGGTAGCTAGGTGGGTGGGAAGGTAGGTGGGTGGGCAGCTAGGTGGGTGGGCAGCTAGGTGGGTGGGAGGGTAGGTGGATGGGTAGTTAGGTGGGTGGGAGGGTAGGTGGGTGGGTAGCTAGGTGGGTGGGAAGGTAGGAGGGTGGGAGGGTAGGTGGGTGGGAGGGTAGGTGGGTGGTAGCTAGGTGGTGGGAGGGTAGGTGGGTGGGAGGGTAGGTGGATGGGTAGTTAGGTGAGTGGTAGGGTAGGTGGGTGGGTAGCTAGTTGGGTGGGTAGGTGGGTGGTTGCGTGGGTACGTACACATGTAGCTACATATGTGTTCCAGCCATTACTTTTTTTGTCAATGGAGGTACATGATATAGAAAGCAATAACCATTGCATTCCTTCATTCTTGCTTTCCGGCTCATTACAGCTTTAAAAGTGAAAGCACAAAGTGTGCCATATATCTGCGTTTCAACACAAAGCGGAGGTCAAGGACTAAAGCATAATACTCTCTTCTCTCTCTCTCTCTCTCTCTCTCTCTCTCTCTCTTCTCTCTCTTACCCAATGGATTACTGGGAACTCGACTTTCCAGCGTAAAATATTGAGTTATACGTGGGTTCTAACGGTTTATCGAAACTGACAAAATAAATTACTTGTCCTGTGTCTTTCCTTTCCAAAGTTCTTTCACGAATATCATTTCATCGAATACATTGTCAGGTCGTGCATCTGTAGTGTTGTATTATGCAAGAACGGGAGTTAAGTACTACTATTTCAGCTACAAACTTAAAATGGTTATAGTGTGATTTTTTGTGCGCTTAAGGGACAAGTGGACTGAATTAGAAGTACATAATGGGATACAGAGTTTCAAATTGGACAGTTTTGGTTACATTAATTACATTTTTGCTTTCTCTGCTACGTACAGTAGGCAAGGGAACCGTTGTACTTGACCCAAAATTTCGATGTCGAGATTTCACCGGCAATTTGCAGTGCACTATTCTACTAGTGGTTTAGATCACATTTCAAGTGATAGCGTGTTAAAATTACATCACAGCTCTGACCAACTCACTTTTCCTAGTGTTACAGATTTTATATTGAGCACAGCATGTTGTTCCTGTAAATATTATTTTAACGTTGCCCCATCGGCGGATTCTACCAGAACTCGTTTTCCTTCCCTTTCCTTCTTATTTCTTCAGGTACAGAATAATATTGCATAGCAAAAAAGCTCTGTGCAATGCAAGCTCAGGCTATAAATGTAATCAAAACACTGCAATGCTCTATGGGAGAACTTTCACCAGGTTGGTTTGAAACGAAACTATTTGTTAATAAGAACCTATGTGCTTATATGTTTGATTAAGGTTGCTCAGTACTTTTGATTGGGCTCTCTTTTGGGGGTTTTATACGATTGATTCCTGGCACTAGGGTGCTGATTTTAAGTCCGTACTACCCAAACCGTAACTTCTGATTTGCTCATGTAATGTAACCCCAAGCTCCAAAGTGGTTTGTACTCTACAGTAAAAGCTAGAAGTCCTCTCATTCCATTGTTGTCGTCATCATACCCTTTACCATCGGAGGTAACGGACACGGCCCTTGGGATGCCTCCGCCTGAAATGGATCCAAACCCAGAAGTCAGAGGTCTAATGGGGAGTGTTAGAAACAGCGACATATTTGATTAATACAATAATGAAATATATAAAAGGGGACAAGAACGAAGTTCCAACTTTGGGTATTTGACAAAATGACAAGAGTCCAGTCCAGTTTCTTTTCTGTCACTTTATTTCTCTTCAAAACTTTTCCACAAAAACACAGTTCTCATCCACTGTCAGTGTACAGCCTCTCGTGATATTACAGCTCACACTATTCTCTTCCCGAAGCCTTGACTCACTCCTTTAACTGTATCTTTGGCTCTCATACACTAACTCCGACGGTAAAATCGTTCAACACTCATTAAAATTTCTTCACTTCGACGCGACACAGCTGTCTCGCACTTACTGATACACTGATCGACTCAAAAACTGCTTTCTTTCACATGCTCCGCAAGCTTTTATACAGACACTGAGGTGACCAGATTTTTCTGGAACCTCTGCAAACAAACCGACTCCGGACACTCCTTGAATACACTGCAAAACACTTTGTGTTGCCACTTGATTATTGTTAGTCATGGGTTTGCTCGCGTGAATGGTTTGGGAACCTGGACCTTGAGAACCATTGTTACACGTCGCGCCACTGTGGTGGGGCAATCCGGTCAACGACTATCATTTGTTGTGTTGTCCCTACCGTGGGCCGGCGTTACAATATTATAAGATATATGCCTGAACATTAAAATCTCGGCACAGCACTCTAATGGAAAATTTGACTTTAGAAGGTCATAATCGATTTAAGAAATGCAGATCCTGTGGTGAGTGTGTGTTTAACATCAGTCAAACAATAGACAAACATAAAGGGTATAATTTACCAACATGCATGATTATTGTAGATTCCCAAAAGCCTTCGATACTGTTTATGCAAATAAATTAAGCATTATGTTGAACAACAGTATTCCACAATATTTGATATCTGCAATAAAAGATGGACATATTGAGAAAGAAAATATAATGGGAATTACATTGATTACATGAAATAGCGACGAAATGGTAAAATGTAAAATAGATTAAAAGAACATTAAAAAGTTAATGACGCCAGAAATATACCTTTACATACGTTTGTTTTTCAGACCAAGTTTTAATATCTATCTCTGAAAATAACGTACAACGGGTGTTATTCCAATTAAGTAAAACAGTTAATAAACTTAATGCAAAAATTTTGGTTAAGAAAAACTAAATATAGTATGTATTTAGAGGGGCAGACAGAATTACAGAAAAATTTGTCTTGGAAGGAAAAAATAATAGAGCAGGCTAATTATTGTTCCAATTATCTCGGATGCAATACTTCTTTAATGAAAACACAGTTATTATGTAGCATTATAAATAACCCTTAAAATACTAGACTGGTTAACTTCAATAGAAAAGTGGCAGTACCAACGCTGCTTTACTGCTGGGAGTTTTGTGTTATGACGAAAGATTAGGGAAGGAAAATTAAAACCGTATAAATGACACTTTTGAGATCTTTCATTATATATACAATACTATGTTAAAAACAATTGTTTCAAGGAATGAATTAAACATATTTAAATTAACAGACAGAACAAAATTAGGTAGACATGATCAGAAACAACACAGAATGAACCACAACCGCATAGCTAAACTCATTATAAACTACAACCCAAGGATAAATCTGATGGGTTGCACTCAAGTGACTTTCTCTACTCTTATACTAACATTTCTTACTATCTCTTATTCCTATATCTTCTTCATGTTGGCTAACATAAGTATTTGCAGAAATCATTGCTTATTTCTTTGTAGGTGCAAAGGGAATATATGGGAATACAGTGCGCTTTGCACGATAGTCAATTGTTTTACAGCTTTAAAATTCTGTTGTCCTTGCGCGGTTAAGATATAAAAATTTATATATTCAACGTTTCATGTGACAGAAGTATAAGTTCTCCAAAACTCACACAAATAATGTAATCTCCGAAACGGTTCACTCTATAAACACGTTTATTTAGACATAAATTAGTATTTTAGCAAGATCTACATGTTTGAATCGTAAGATTTGCTCTATCTCTTACGGTTTACCGGTTATGCAAAAGTCACCTGGAGTAAACAGGACTGCTGTAACCAGAAAATTCAAAATATACATTTAATTTGTTACAAAAACATCATTAACATGTGGCATTTTAATCGAAATGGTTGGAACAATTATCGAGAAAATCAAAATATTCAGTGTAAAGGGTAGTACAGGGTGAAGAAATTTTCTTTAAAATCTTCGTGTCGGACCCCTAAAGGATATTAAACTTAAATAACAACTTTGGTTTATCACCGACTTTTCGTTTTTACTTTCTCTACTGGTAAGTAGGGGAAGTATTGTATTCCACCCAAAAATTCGATGTCGAGATTTCACCGGAAATATATGTTTTGAGGCCCCCCTGAATCCAAAAAAAGCATTTTTAGAAAAAGGTCCTGTGTGTGTCTGTGAGTCTGTCAGTCTGTCAGTCTGTCAGTCTGTGGACAGCATAACCCAAAAACGAAAAATCAGTTATAAACCAAAGTTAGTATTTAAGTTTAATGTCTTTCAAGGATGCGACACGAAGATTTTAAAGAAAATAGCCCCACCCTAAACTACCCTTTACATGGAAAATTTTTCAAAAATTTTGATTTTCTTCAAAATGGCGCAAACGATATTGATTAAATACCATACGTTTGAGATATTTTATGACAAATGAAATGTATATCCTGAATTTTCTGGCTATAGCCCCTGTAGTCGTATTTACTCTGGACGACTTTTGCATAACTGGTAAACCGTTAGAGATAGACCAAATCATACTAAACAAAAAATGTAGATCTTACTAAAATACACAATTTATGTCTGAATAAATTTTCTTGTAGGGCGAACCATTTCGGAGATATTCCTTGTTATATGTGAGTTTCGGAAAAGTTAGAACTTTCGTGAAAAGGATCATCGTTGTTCATTTTTTTATATGTTCAGTGTGCAAAGGCAACAGAATCTCAAAGCTTTAAAGCATTTGACTATCGCACAAAGCCTACGGTATTCTAATATTCCCCTTGCACCTACAAGAAAATAAGCAATAAGATAATTTGTACAAATGTTTATCTTAACACGAAGAAGATATAGGTATTAGAGTTTGTAAGAATGGTTACTACAAGAGTAGAGAAGGCATGTGAATGCAACACATCAGATTTTTAACTTATGCTGTCCAAAGACTGACAGACACACGGAACCTTTTCTAAAAATCTGATGTGTTGAACTCACATGACTTTCTCTACTCTTGTACGAACCATTCTTACAAACTCCTATTCCTATATCTTATTCTTGTTGGTTAAGATACATTTACAGAAATTATCTCATTATCTATCTTGTAGGTACAAGGAGAATGTAGGAATACAGTAGAATCTGAGTAATAGTCAAATCTTTTAAAGCTTTCAAATTCCGTTCTCTTTGCACGGTTAAGACATAAAAATGAATAACGATGTTTCATTTGACAAAAGTAAAAGTTCTCCAAAAACTCACACAAAAAATAAGGCATATCTCCGAAATGGTTCACCCTACAAAAAATTTATTTCGACTTAAATTGCTTATTTTAGCAAGATCCAAGATTTAGTCTATCTCTTACGACTTACCAGTTATGCAAAAGTCATCCAGAGTAAATAGGACTACATGGGCTATAGCCAGAAAATTCAGGATATACATTTCATTTGTCATAAAAATATCTCAAACGTGTGGTATTTAATCAATATCGTTTGCGCCATTTTGAAGAAAATCAAAATGTTTGAAAAATTTTCCATGTAAAGGGCAGCTTAGGGTGGAGTAATTATTCACAAAACCTTCGAGTCGCATCCTTGAAATATATTAAACTTAAATATCCACTTTGGTTTTAACCAACTTTTCTTTTTTGAGTTATGCTGTTCACGCGCTGACACACAAACAAACACACATACGCACACACAAACTCACACATACACAGACAGGCACATAAGCGGACCTTTTCCTAAATGTTTTGTTTTTTTTTTTTTTTTTTTTTTTTTTTTTTTATTCATCGGACATCAAAATATATTTCCGGTGAAATCTCGACATCGAATTTTTGGGTGGAATACAATACTTCCTCTACTTACTATACGTAATAGAGAGAATAAAAAAAGAAACTGGCATGTTGCTCTCACATGACTTGGGCGGACTACTCTCACAAACCCTTATTTCTCTATATTCTTCATGTTAGTCTAGGTAAATATTTGCAGAAATTACTCTATTGTTAATTTTCTTGTAGGAGCAACGAGAATATGGAAATACAGTAGGCTTTGTGCGATAGTCAAGTCTTTTAAAGCCGGTCGCTATATGGTGGCTTTAAGGTACCGTTCTCCTTGCACGGCTAAGAGATAAAAAAAGGAATAACGAGATTTCATTTAAGAATTTTGCCATAAAAGCTCTTGAATCTTGATTTTGTTTGAATCCTATATACTATCCTATACATATATAGGTATATATAGGTATAGGTATATATATATATAGGTATATAGGATTCAACCAAAATCGTTAGAGCTTTTCCAAGAAAGTCAAAACTTTGGAAAAAATGTTCATGTAAAAATAGTTTAGGGTGGAGGAATTTTATTGAAAATGTTTGTGTCGTATCTCTAAAACAAACATATTAAACTTAAATGGCAACTTTGGTTTTAACCGAATTTTCGTTTTTGAGTTATGCCCTTCAAGTCACACACACACACACACACACACACACACACACACACACACACACACACACACACACACACACACACACACACACACACACACACACACACACACACACAAACACACACAAACAAGCGGAACTTTTCTAAAAATGCTCTTTTTCTATTCAGGGAGCCTCTAAAGATATATTTCTGGTGAAATTTCGACATCGAAATTTTGGGCCGTGCTTAACTATACCTAGTAGAGAAAGTAAGAAGTAAGTGAACATATACGAAAGGAATTAACAAAAGTATTGGACGCAACACACAAAGAATGAACGCCACCGCATATCTAACCCATTATAGACTACAACCCAAAGGAAAAGGAAATGATAGACCAAATATTAGATGGGCTCAGCAGTATTAAAAGAAATGACACCGGAGCAAGTCATGTGGGGTTTAATCCACGAAGCTGATGATGGTTACAATGAAAGTGTATATTTGACAATCTTTTTCGAATGATAAATTAGAAACTACCTATTTCACGACGGCGCCCAATGAGAGGTGACTATTCCACTTACCAGAAGAGACACAAGGCAAAGTTACGTGGCACGGGTTTAGACTCGAATGGACTTGATTTTCTTCGCCGTGACAGTCTCTTCGTAACTTTATATGCAGGAGGTGCTCCCTCAGCCTCCATTGCAGCAAGATTTCATCATGGAAACGATGAAACGCGCCCTCATTTCGCATAAATTTGAGTACCACGTGGTGCCACGCGGAGCACTGATTTTTCAATATAAGGATCCACCTTTGCCGGGGTCAAGATCGACTCAACACTATATTTGAAGGAACTATGTGACAGACGATGCTAAACATTTCTTCTGCAAAGTTAGGCAAGGAATTTTATGCTTACGTTGCAGGGATCTCTATGCGAAGTTACGCCAGCTACATAATTCCTGTTAAACTAGATGGCGTTACTTAGGTGTGCAAATGTTCACACAGGCTGATGGAATAAATACTTGGGTAAAGCCATCTTCTTGTTTAGTAGTATTAATATAAATGCTGTACCATTGTACACTTCGCCCATTTTTATACGGTGCTAATAAACTTAAGTGTACGTACAGCCCTTTCCGGGTCAAGATCACCGTGTCCACACCCCTATACCATTACAGGCCTCATGAGTGGGGTGCATTACTGGAGATGGAATGTGGTCAGAACCGGTCCCTCACGCCAATTATGTGGTCTTGCAACCAGGAGTCACTACTTCTCTATCAAGTAGCTCCTCAATTAACCCTTCTGGGACCTAACGAGGCTGAGTGCACCCCGGATCAGGTGTCCCAGCGGGAGAAAATTCATGCCCTTTTAGTGTGTGAACTTCAGAATTGTCCATACCTGCAAAATAAGAATTTGGTAATCAAATATACCTAATGACTTATAGTGAAATTTTCAAAGCTAGTTTAGATGACTGAAATAATGATGCATGGATCGGATAAAATGAATACATTTTTGCATACATTTCTTTGTACTTAAATGTTTAAGGTTAATATTCTAAGTAGCCACTACAAACGCTACTTGACAATGTTGGAGCGATCATATTAACATTTTGTTAATTTACTCATCAGAACACGTTGGTGAAACAATTTAGAAAAGGACCCAAATGGTTCCTATAATTTTCCTGAAGCTGGAGTCTGCAGTCACCGAGCGTGCCAAAGAAGCACAATGTTGTTTCTTTACTGGTGTGACGTAAGACTAATGGGTGATTCAGGCTTACGCAAAATTTTATTGCGGGTGACTCAACACAACTTCCAATCATACACTTCTACGCCATGTGGTGTTGTACAATACTTGTGAAATCACGATGTAAAGCCGGTGATAAAAACATCATTTGCACCCGGAAAGTTTATTTGCACAACAGGAAACAGACTAGTAATTGGCAGCTATCAGCCGCCATTAAATGTTGCATCTACCACAGCTTCCCTAACAAGGATAACCCAAATGTCCTACTGCTGCACTATAGAGTTGCTATCGCGAACTATCGACTAGTCCTGACAAATAGCACACTCGAACGGCCCACCGAGCACTAATAGTGTGGAGTAGTGTGGAATTCTGGCTATTCACATTTTGATATTAAAAACTCTCGTTACAATGTAAAGTTAAACTAATATAATAAAATTAATTTAATAAGACGAAGATAGTTTGGAAAATTAATATCAAGAATTAAATCTACATGAAATAATTACAAATCCGACCGTAATGTTTGGTTACAAATCCTGGCGGATATTAAAAACACAGCGGAAGAAAAGACCTGAAGCCCAACAGATGGGATGCTTTGGCCTCTAATACTACACTTATATGTGTCACATTCTTATCCAGACTATTTGGGAGAAGCTTAAGCTGTTAAATAAAATCGATAAAATAATAGTAAATGGAAGGAGCACTTATTTAGAGTGTATGACCAAAGAAGTCTGGGCTAATATTTTGGGAGAAGCTGAAACTGCTAAATAAAATCGATAAAATAATAGTAAGTGGAAGGAGTTTTTAGAGTGCATGTCCAAAGAAGTTTTGGGCTAATACAACATACGAAGGATAACACGTGATCATGAAGGACATTGCTCAAATAGAACTGTTACGCATCATATGTTACCATGTTCTTAATATTTCAAGTTCGTTTGCAATGGCATTCATAAGAACAAATGCAGTACAACTTAAATCATTGAACACGTGACTCACACACTATATTGAGCTTGGAATTTAATGCTACGAACGGTCCAAGTCAAGAAGGCCTGTGCTTTTTTTTTTTTTTTTTTTTTTTTTTGGTGAAACCCCAGTGCACTAGGTCTACCGTTGCAGAGAAAGTAAACAATGGAGCAATGTCCTTTTTTTTTTTTTTTTATTTTTTATTTTTTTTTTTAAATCATGCCCTTTTTTTTACGCTTTTTTTATTAAGGAACCATTATTTTAAAGAAGGTGGGAATGGATAAGAGTAGCGGGTAGGTGATTTCAGAAAGGAGCAAAGGAGGTCTTTTTTTTTTTATTTTATTTTAATGGCAAGATCATATTTGAAATATCCAGGGCTTAAAGGGTGCTGTTCGCTGTTGTTGTTGCATTTTCCATCTCTCCGCACGTAAAAATTGCTTAAACTGAGGCAGCACCCCATCAGCTGGCTGATCCAAAGTTTTTAGCCAAGTAATGGTGCCCATTATCATCCAGAGAAGACAATTTTGCAGGGGTTTGCACACTTTAGGAATATTTAAGTGCAATATATCCGTCTGTGAAGCCGTCCAACCGCCAGGCATCCACGCTCTACACTTCCCTAGAACCCAAGTCCATATTGCTGTTTTACCGGAACATTCCAGTACTCTATGCGGAAGAGAGTCTATTTCCTTACAAATTGGACAGCGTTGATCGATAGCCATCCGGTGCCGATACAGTTTGTCTGACGTAGGAAGGATTTCATTGACTATTTCGTATGTTATCGCTATCCATTCCAAGTTTATCTGCGGGATGCTAAAGTACTTCCAAATGCGTTGCCAGGGTAGCTGTGGATATTTGAGCTGTACATGAGGGGTAACAGCAGCAGATCGACGAAGAAAGGCATAGATCTCCTTCACCTTACAAAGGGTACCATTGTCCACTTTCTCTACCGGTAACTGGTCCAAACCTGCATAGGTGTTACGTAACATCGGAGGTACCTTTTCACGTTCACCCCGACTCCAAAAGGAATGGTACGTGCGCTGTATCGTTGTATCCACCGGGTCACCCTGATCCTTTAGGGCAAGCAGAATCATCTTCATCAGCAAGGCGTTTGCTTGCATGGCCACATCTCTTAATCCCCAGCCACCTTGTCCTTTAGGGAGACGCAGTTGCGCCCGCGCAACCCGATATAGTTTCCCGCTCCAGAGAAAATAACCCAATAGCTGTTCTATCCTTTGGCAATGTTGTTTTGTCGGTGGGATCACATGAGCAAGAAACCAAATTCTGCTCAGCGCAAAGGTGTTGCAGAACCATATTCGTTGAACCAAATTCAGCATCCTGGTTTTCTGGGTAGACATCACTCCACGTAAGACATTAATACGGGAACTCCAGTTGTATTCTCGCATATCCGCCTCGTTGTTACTGAAATAAATCCCAAGAATCTTCGTGCGTTGTACAATCGGAATTCCTAAAGCTGTTGTGTCTGGAGGTCGTAATCCAATCGGAAGGATCTCAGATTTCCTCCTATTAAAAGTCATTCCTGTACTGGTCTCGTATTTCTGTAAGCATTCTTTAAGACGAAGACAATCTTCGGGTGTGGTAACTACTACCGTAATGTCATCGGCGTAAGCCCTCACCGCAATTCTCTACCCATATATCTCAAGTCCAGTAAGGGTAGACTGCAGCTGTTGTATCAGTGGATCCACATATAGTGCAAAAAGGATCATGGACATGGGGCAACCTTGTCGTACTGCGCGTTTAATGGGTATCCTCTCTGTTAAATACCCGTTACAGAGAACTTTAGAAGAAGCAACATCATACAGGGCTTGGATAAGCTTGCAGAGCTTGTTAGGCACTTTCACTGCGGCCAAACGTTTCCAAAGTCCTTCATGAACAACACTGTCGAAGGCTTTCTCGAGATCTAAGTTAAGTAAAGCGGCGGACTTGTGTTGTTGTACACAGTGCAGAATGCAGCCTCTTAAGGTAGCTAACGTGGTGGAAATATTCACTCCTTGGTGCACTGCAGTCTGGAATTCACTTATCGTATAGGGTAGCAGTTTCGTCATCCGAGCACTGAGTATTTTTGCAAACAACTTGTAATCACAGTTCAATAGGGTGATCGGTCGATAGTCCTGAGGTGTCTTGGGCTGAGTACATTTTGGAAGCTGCACTATTATTCCGTCTGAAAAGGTAGGCGGCAAGGGCTGCTCTATTGTCCACATTTCCTGGAAGACTTGATGAAGTTCGTTCTGAATATTGGGCCAACAGTGTTTGTAGAACTCATATGGAAGGCCATCTGGTCCTGGGGAAGCATGTAATTTGGATCTTTGGACTACTGCCAGTAACTCTGATCTGGAAAGTGCTGGTGTATCATTCCGTAACTCTGCCGGGATATCTTGCACAAATTGTGACATGTATACCTCTAGGTTGTTGGAGCTGGCGGCGGAATCGGAGAAGCGTTGTACGTATGAAGCCTGCACTGCTCTAAGGATTCCAGCTGTATTGGAAACTGTCTGTCCATTAACTTCCAGGTGCGTGATTAGCTGCCGGCGACCATGCTTTCGTTCCTTTGCCAGATGATAAAAGCTTGCCTTTTCCCCTCTCACGACTTCCTCCGAGTGGACTCTGGCTAAAGTTCCCTGTAGCTCGTGTGTTTTGCGAGTCTTGATGTGCTCTTTGACACCCTTCATGAGCTGGTGCACATTTTCTCCTTGTTGCTGACGCAGGTGCAGCTCGTGCAGGACCTGAAGGTAAAAATCCATAGTTTCTCTCCTAGCCAGAGCTCGACGACAGGCAGCAGCCCGAAAGAAGGACCGTAAGGCTGGCTTGGCTCTATGTATCCACCATGAGGCCTTATTTGGTGCGAGCACAAAGGAATTTTGCAATCTTGACCAGCAGTCCTGGAAATCAGTCATCACTTCCTCATCCCTAAGCAACGAGCAGTTGAGTTTCCAATAACCTCTACCTCTACTGTAGATCGCTGCCCTACCTTCAAAGGCATGTACAAGTGCGTTATGGTCGCTAAATGCCACAGGGATGATTTCTGTACGATGAAGTCGGGGTATCAGTTCAGCCGTAACATACATACGATCCAGTCGCGACGCCGATGGGCCTCTCACAAAGGTAAACTGGACGTTGGCACCATGCAAATGTTCCCAGGTATCCTTCAGGCGCATTTGTTCCACCAATTGCTGCAAGGTCGGACAGCCATTGAAGGCTCCGCGTTGATCTTTCGGTGCCAAAGTACAAAAAAATAAAATAAAATAAAATCTGAATATTATACCCCGGCACCTTGACAGCTATACCGGGGCATTTATTCAAATTTTCTATTTATTTAACCAAAATTATTTATATACAATCATCATTATAATTTATGTTTCAGAATTTCTAACTACAAAACAAAAGAAAACTACAACAAAAACATAAAAATTTCCTAAAGTTACTGGTTTCCAGCAAATCTAATTCTACTAACAAGAAAATAACTAAGACATCTACACTATTCTAAAAAAGAAAACATTAATTTAAATAAACCTAACTCTATGCCACTGGTTTCCAGCGACTGGACAACTGGTTAAAAAAAACTTCCAGCTATCTTATAAGCAAAATACCATACTGGTAACCAGCACTATATATTAAAAATTTATTTACATTTGTATAAATAGGTTCATTTACATCTTCCCCTGGCTGGACTCCTCCTTCTCCTGCAACAGCAAACTTCTCTCACACATTACTTCCGCCTCATTCCTCTTGCAGTCTCCTACGATAGTCGGCATATGCTTCTCCCTCTCTTCTTCTTGATCTTATCCTTCTTCTTTCTGCCCATTCTTGCTTACCCGTTAAGACTACAAAATATCTTCTTCTATTTACTTGATTTAAATCATTTCTCTCTATTTATTGTTCAATTTCTATCTGTTCTCTTTGTTGGCCTACTCCTCCTTCTTCTTCTTCGATGCCTTCTATTGCTACGTTTCCTCTTCTCTGCCTGTCTCGTAATCTAGAAGATCTTCTTATCTCATCTATTTCAATTTGTTCATTTTCAATCCATTCTACCTCGATGTTTTCAGTTTCCCAAGCTTTTTTACTAACATAATTGGTTAAAAACTGTAGTTTTTCAATTAAATTTGGATTTCTAATTATATCATTTATATAGTATCCTCCTAATTGATGCCTTTCTTCTACGTTCATAGTTTCATACCTTTCGCATTCAAAGATCGCATGCTCCGGGTTATCTTGTACTTGACAGATATTACATATATCAGAATTCGTTTTTTTTATTTTTTTCCAATATGTTTTATATGGTCCATGTCCAGTTATATAATGAATGAATCCTTTTGTTGGTTGAATGAAATTTAATTTTAATCTTTCTCTAATATTCTGGAAAAATCCATAAACTCTTCTACCTACAGCACATTCCGACCATTCATTTTGCCATTTATTTTTCAAAGCATTTTTTACTTCCCAAATTTTATCTGTTCTTACACCACTAATTTTATAATACACCACTAAGTGCCAAAGTACAGTTAAAATCGCCGACCAGCACGAAGTTTGCACTTGCTGGTATATGGGTCAGGAGATCCTGCCGAAAAAAATTGTTCTCTTCGTCGGCGGTTTTGACTACCGGCAGGAGCGTAGATGTTCACGAGCGTAACGTCTTGATATGCTGCCGAAATGATTCTCCCAGTGGGGTGGTATCCAAAGGTGTGTAGCTGCAAGCCTTGACGGTAAACAATTGCCGTACCAGTGCCCTCAGGACCAATATTGGTCTCGTAGTCGTAGCCAGACAAAAAATCCATATTACAAATATTCACCTCTTGTAGAAAACAAATATCTATGTTATTATTGAGCAGGAAGTACCGTAACAGTTGCTGTTTGGCCACCTGTCGCAGACCGTTAACATTCAGGGACGCCCATATTTGAACACTTATAGGCATTTAAAGGTCAGGGCGTGAAGTCTCAACAGTGCCAAGCGTAGATGATCGGGGTAGCAATCCAGAACCATACCAGCATCAATTATCACGGTCCGCGTTGGGGTCATCTTTAGTTAGTTTCGGTGAACGGAGTAGATCTTCATCCTCCTCTGTGTCATCCACCGCCGGGCGCTTGCCAGAGTCGACCTCTTTTACTTTTGTACGAGCCGTAAGACTACCTCCTAGCTGGGGCGTCTCTGGGGGGTGCTGTCGTGTTGGGGCATCCTCCACTTCTATCCGCCGATGCTGGCGTCTTAGCCTGGGGTCTCGAGCCGACGTCGAAGTCGAAGCTTTCTGTCTAAGCTGGGCGACCTCACTAGCCGAAACCTCTATTTCTGCATCATTGCACACTTCCATATCTCCATCTAGATATCTCTCAGAAGGAGCGGGAACAGCAGACCTGTCGCACACCTCTTTATTTGCAATCACTGGACTAGGGGTGCTGTCCACTTCTGCATTGTCGGACTCTGGCGTAAACATGGAAATCTCCGGCACCGTAGGACAGACGGTTTCCTGTGGTAAATGTTGCCCTACGTTGACCTCAGGCGGCTCCACCGCAGACGGAAGTGCCGTACTGGAGGACTGTTGTTGGACGACTGCACCAACACGCGTGCTATCGCCCACCGCCTCTCGGAAGGTTACCGGTCGATGCCTAGGTGTCACGGGTAGTTTCGTAGCACGAAGAGGGCAGTCTGCTTTCAGGTGCGTCGTGTCATGACACAAATGACAAGCCTGGGGTTGACCGAGGTAACTGATGTTGACCACATACGTATCAATCACCATAGTAGCCGGTATGTTGCGTTTGAGCCCAATTTTTACAGCATGCACTCCATTATTCGCCGGGAGAAGATACTGAGTGCTCCATTTTTCTCTTCGGATGTCATACACCGTGCCATATTTACTTAGTTCCTGTGCTAACACTGCAAAGGGCACCTCCGAAGGCAGGTTAAACACTCGAACATTAACTGTTTGCTGATCTCCAGGCGTAATGGTAACTTTGGTGATTTCTCCAGAGTCATATACAGAGTTTTGCTCGTCTGTAAAACGAGCAATCAGATTGTCATACAGAACTGCTGATATCAGTTTAACATAGATAGCACGTTCTCTGGTGTTGAGCTGTAACGTATCCACTTGATCAGCTTGTAGTCCGATGAAGTTAACGAGCCACTGGTGGATTTCTAGTGCACTTGGTTTCGTAGCCGTAGTAGCAAACTGAATCTTCAGTGTATTCACACGTTTATACATTGCCATGGTTTCCGTTTTAGATTTACTGCACAGGTATTAACTTACCCAATTCAACAAAACTGCGCGCCGACACAGCACACTAGGTACAACCAGCGCGAACAAACAACTCTCGCTAGCTCAAACTGGTTCACTCACACACGATAGCCAGCCGTCCGCTCTGGACGACAGACACTGCACAACTGTGCTTTACCAACTAACAAATGAGTATCGTTGTCTATACTCCAGTGTTGCAACTTACACATTTCACTGTATTGCCTAACCTTTGTTGCTGTTCTCTTGCCTTATCATACCAGTTTAGTTCTGTGTTTACTGAACTCAAACAGTAACTTTAAGTACTAAATGTCTGAAGCAGATCCAACATCGACAACACAAACACCTGTAAGAAGTAAAAGAAGGAGCCATATGTTTAGTCTTTTACCTTAGCCGTTGGCTAATCTGGAAAAACCAATTACTCACTATATTAAGATACTGTGACGCCGGGCTCCGAGCATAACAAAGATGCACAGAACCGGCTGCATCACGCCACATACTAGGCCGGAGAGCGAACGAAAGCACAGTATCAAGCTTCCTCACACGACTCACGTGAGTAACAACAATCGAACCGGCCACACAAAAGGGGTTTTCTCCGGAGCCTTCGAGAAAAATTTCGTTACGTCACCACCGGTGTGTATGAAGGAGTTCGCCAAAGGTCCGTGAGACTTCATCCCCAATATATAAGGAGGCAGAGTTAGAGTTAAGGACATGAATTAGTTAGTGCTGCACGTGTATCGGTGCGTCGAGTGACTGTAACTTCGTACTTAGTACACGAGAGAGGCTGAAATTGGAGAAAGACACTGAAAGGATAAAAGAAGGTTACGAGAAGTAAAAGTTGTGAGTTGTGATAGCACGAAAGTTTGTACACTGTGTTAACGACGAGAAGAAGACTGTAGTTGAATACAGTTTTAGAAGACAATAAATTAATAGATGAGTAGCTGGACTGATTTTGTAATTTTGTTACCGTATAATTTAAAGTGCGACTGTGTAAATATATGAAAATTGACGACAATTCCATCTGGGAGCTCAATATAAAGTGTGTAAGTAGTATGTGATATGAGAAGTACCATACCAGAGAACTATAAGAACTATGAGAAGATGTTTAGAGAATAGAACACTCAAGTAAAGAAAAGAAAACCCATTTAATAAACCTGCAAAAATTTCATTGAGCCGAAACATGGATTCTAATGCAAAAAATAAAAACTGCCTTGAAGCTCAAGAAATGGTATTTCTAAGATCGGTATTATTTCGAAATTTACTGAACATATAACAAAGCCTTTAGACATAACTTAATATAGCTACATAATATGACCAGAGATTTCAAGATCTTCAAAAGAACTGGATGAAACACCTAGGAACAATGGACGAATTCCGCATCCCAAAAAGAGCTTTCGACTATTCGCTATGAGTGTGTAATAATCCTACAAGTGGATTAGATTGCAAGAGCTCTGAAGGAAGCAGAACAGGGCTATAGACACAAGCATGCTACTGCTGCTCAAGATGTAATTGTATTTCAAGCGTTTCTTTTAGTTCAGCCATGTCCAAACGCCAGGCCTGTATTTGATACTTCCCGCATTACATGTATTTGGAAGTAGCGAGAGGAATAAATGGAACTTTGCGCTTCCACGTGGCGTTTTATTAAGTTACGACTAAGTTCTGTGCATAAGAAGGGTCTACACAAGGTCACAGAAATTTAAGGCGTGCTGTACAATAAATGAACGGTAAATACCATCAGGTAGACTCCAGGAGTTTCCAAAATACAACTGTGACGAACTCATTTCTATTCTTAACTTACTTCCTATACACCAAAATAGCTTCCAAATTCTGCATATCTGTTACAAATACCTTTAGTTTTGCCGATAGATGTAAATATATTCTAGCTCTGCTTTTGGATTTTATTTGTTTCATTCGAGAAAGAAATTGCTCGTAATTGTGTGTTAAGGCAAAAATTGACAATGTAGGAGATTGCTAAGGCGTGATTTACCCTCAGACTGCAAGAGGATACACACGCATACGTACCTTTCTCTAAAAATGTTCTTTTGGAATCAGAGGGTCTCAAATCATATATTCCGGTGAAATTTCGACTACCATAGGTAGTAGAGAAAGTAAAAAGAAAATTAGAATAAGTACGAAAGTTGGTACTTTATTTCAACATCTTGCAAGTATTTCACAAAAAGACTTTCAAGAAAATACCTTCTCCAAATCATGCTTTATATCGGAAAATAATTATTTTTTATTTTGTGAAAAAGGACTTCAGTAATCTCATTTAAAGCACATGTTTACTACATTTCATGAGAAGTAAATGTAACATCTATTTAGTGAGCGTTTCTAAAGAGACAAGGTTGGACATCACTGGTTTAGACAGTGATATCACTGCGTTACGATTTACCGTTGTTATGAGAACGAAGACATTCACGGCAATTGAAGGGGTGTGTCGCTATATACTTCGCCCACGTGACGCGCAAGGGAGGGTGACCAAAGATTGGCTCATGAATCTGCGTTTGGACACGGCTGATTAAGTGTGTTGGTCCGAACATTATACCTGTATTCTAAAAAATCTGATGTGCTGCACTCATAGGAATAAGAATTTGTACAAATAGTTTGTACAAGAGTAGAGAAAGTCGTGTTAGTTGAGAAAAACATTTGTACAAATTATCTTATTGCTTATTTCCTTGTAGGTGCAAGGGGGAAGTTAGAATACAGAAGGCTTTGAGCGTAGTCAAACCTTTTAAAGCCTTGAGATTCTGTTCTCTTTGCACACTTGCCATGTAAAAAAATGAATAACGATGATCCATTTCACAAAAGCTTTAAGTTTTCCGGAACTCACACACATAACAAGGAATATCTCCGAAATAGTTAACCCTACAAGAAAATTTATTGGGACATAAATTTTAGCAAGATCTACATTTTTTGTACAGTATGATTTGGTCTATCTCTAACGGTTTACCAGTTATCCAAAGTCTTCCAGAGTAAATACGATTACAGGGGCTATAGCCAGAAAATTCAAGATATACATTTCACTTGTCATAAAAATATCTCAAACATATGACATTTTAACCAAAATCGTTAGAGCCATTTTCAAGAAAATCAACATTTTTTTAAAAATGTTCCACGTAAAGGGTAGTTTAGGGTGGGGCCATTTTCTTCAAAAGCTCCGTGTGGCATCCCTGAAAGACATTAAACTTAAATACCAACTTTGGTTTTTAACCTACTTTTCGTTTTTGAGTTATGCTGTCCACAGACACACACACAGAAACTAACGGACCTTTTCCTAAAAATGCTTTTTTTGGATTCAGGGGGTCTCAAAACATATATTTCCGGTGAAATCTCGACATAGAATTTTTGGGTGGAATACAATAATTCCCCTACTTATGTACCTACCAGTAGAGAAAGTAAAAACATTGAAACTTTATAAGCAACTTCATTATGATGGCACAGGCTAAAGAAAGTGCTTAACCTTTGCTAAGCAAATTTCTTGTTCTTCTTCTTCTTGTTCTTCTTCTCCTTATCCTCCTTGTTGTTGTTATCATAATGATAATGATGATGATGATTATTATTATTATTATTATTATTATTATTATTATTATTATTATTATTATTATTATTATTATTATTATTATTATTATTATTATTATTATTATTATTATTATTATTATTATTATTATTATTATTATTATTATTATTATTATTATTATTATTATTATTATTATTATTATTATTATTATTATTATTATTATTATTATTATTATTATTATTATTATTATTATTATTATTAATTATTATTATTAATTTATTTATTTATTTATTGCTGCATTTTGTAAGCATTGATTTTGCCAGTATATTAGCTACGTGCTCCGCGAGTTGCCTACCGTTTGTTTTTAGGAACTACTTCCGACCTTTTGCTCCGTGATAGGCAGGAGGCCATTATTTTCTTGGTTAATGACCTGTGTAGTTGTGTGCCCCAGGCCCTTTTATTTTCTGGGAATTACTTCTTTCCCTTGCATCGTGATTTCTGTTTCAATAGCTTCTTGAAATACTACCTCGTAATCTACCTTAGTCTACTAAACATCCACAATAGTATTCAATGTATACTATATGTAGAGTAGAGTGTAGTGTGGGATGCACGACGAGGAATAAACGACAGCAAATATTTCAGAAGCTGCTAACATTATCAGAAAAATATATTGCACAATTAGCACGTTTGCTTTTAATAGAGAACATATTGCGTTCCGATCAAAATTTTCCCCGCAAATACACGTCTTAAGACCACCTGAATAAAATATAGACGTTTTGTGGGTGTGTCTTGTGTAGCATAACTTTAAAACGAAATTTTCGGTAAACAACGAAGTTGAAACTCAAGTTCAGCATCTTTTGGGGATATAACACTAAGGTGTTCTAGAACATAACCCCACCCAAACTACCCTTCACATAGAAGATTTCCGACGTAGGTACTCTATTTTCCCCAAAACATCTCCAATGATTTTGATTAAAATGACGTATTATTCTCTGGGTCCATAAAAATATTGTCATACTTTAAAGTGATACTGCGGCGCTTTGGATAATTATATGTAAGTGAAATTGTTGACATTCGAAATAAAAGCTCAAATGTTCTAAGTTTTTGTTGCATGTCAACAATGGACTGGATCGCAAGAATCGCGGGAATCAAAATAGAAACTAAATGCACTTGCCGGTATTTTGGATATGTTGGATATTTAGCAGGTAGGTTATTAAAGAAAGTTTAAGGAATTATGGCAAACCCACAAGAACGGAATTATGTGTTTTGGAATATCAGAGCACGAAGAGTCAGGTTCAGGTACAGTGTGCCTTCAGGTGAAGCTTTCAACATGCGGCTCCTACACACATGTCAATTTAGAAGTGGTACCGTTATCTTGATTGTGTCTATATATTCCCGGTGCCTAAAAACTTGCAAGAACTGCAACTTGGTATCACTGCTGACATCCAGTCTATTTCCAGATATGCATGTTGCCTGCGCGTGTTGCCTGCTTGGAAGTATCGCCTTGATGTCTACAGCATCAGTCGTAGGAACCTCAGCCATCTCTCTCTCTCTCTCTCTCTCTCTCTCTCTCTCTCTCTCTCTCTCTCCCTCTCTCTCAACAACATAGTACATAAAAGTGCATGCTTCTGTAAAGAAAAACATTTAAATAAAATTAACTTTTGTTCTAGTAATATCAATTTCCAAAATGTTCCGTCTTTGTGTGTGTGTGTGTGTGCGTGTTTCTGTGTGTGTGCGTGTTTCTGTGTGTGTGCGTGTTTCTGTGTGTGCGTGTTTCTGTGTGTGTGCGTGTTTCTGTGTGTGTGCGTGTTTCTGTGTGTGTGCGTGTGCGTGTGTGTGTGTGTATGTGTGTGTGTGTATGTGCGCGTGTGTGAGGAGGAGACTGGCATTTTAAGGCCAGCGTATATCATCTCGTTTCTAAACATACAGGATGAAAGTGAAATGATCCGCCAGACTTTAACAGCGAATTTCTCATGTTGTGAATAATAAAAAAGTCCAATACAAATATGTTGAAAAGTTTATTTTTTATTTTTTTTTAATTTATTTATTATTTGAAGTCGCTTCAACATAAAAGTCATATCGCGACTAAACATTGAGGAAAAAAAGGAGGAAACATATCATGAAGTTTACAATGAATTTAAATATTAACTTTGCATGCTTTGATGAACTTGATGATTTTCTTGTGATATTGTTGATCACCCAAAGCTAGCTGAAGGTTCTCAGGAACTCCATACTGAAGTCGCTGGTGAGTGTATCTTGGGCAAACAGTGAGCAGATGCTGAACGGTAAGAGTAGAATCACACAGAGTACATTTAGGAGGAAGTTCACGGGACAGAATGTAGGAGTGAGTAAGCGCAGTGTGGCCAATGCATAATCGGGCTATTAGTTTATTGTTTTCTATAAAAAAAATAGTTTTATCATCACCTGGCTGAATTATTATTGATTGAAGGTTCTTGATTTATGGCTACATTCATAGAAAATTGAATAAACCAGAACCTTTCCTTTGGTGTATCTCAATAGATTCAACGCTTTTTGTGTAAATTAATTTGAAAAAAAAAAAAAAAAAAAAGATAATTTATTGCAACAAAAAGGCAACAAATTGTGTGTTCTTTTAAATTTAATTTACACAAAAACCGTTCAATCTATTGAAATACGCCAAAGGAAAAATTTGTCATTTATTCAATTTTCTATGAATGTATCAAGAACCTTCAATCAGGTGATGATAAAATTTTTTGGTAAAAATATTTTTTTCTAGAAAACTATAAAATTTTCAACATTTTTGTATTAGACTTTCTTGTTATTCACATGAGAAATTTGCTGTTAAAGTCTGGCGGATCATTTCACTTCCACGCTGTATGACCATCGTTTGGATTTTCTTACCTTCACTTGTACCCTCAAGAACTTTATAACAAAGCTACTCCAACAAAGATTTTTCTCGATTAAAATGAAGTGGATACTAAAATAAGTTGGTCTAAAAATAGTATTTTTATATATAAAAAAAGCGAAGTCGTTCCAATGCAAGTTGTTTATGTATAGGTATATCATAAGCAGGATGCTGATTTTTATTTGAATTCCTCATGAATGATTTCAACCCGAAAGTTCATGCCTTGCACTCACATTGCTTTCTCTACTCTTGCACAAACTATTCTGATTAAAGCTTATTCCTGCATCAACTTCATGTTAAACCACAGAAACATCTACATAATATATTTTATTGTTAATTTTTGTAAGTGCAAGGTTAATAAGAGAACACAGTCAACTCTTTCAACACTGGACGCTATGTGATAAATTAGAAGTTCCGTTCTCTTTGCTCGGCCAAGAGGTAAAAATGCGATAAAGTGTAAGAGAAAAGAGTACTGTTGAAAATTCACACACATAAGAAGGCATATCTCGGTAATGATTCGCACTACAAAAATACGTTTGACGTAAATTGTGTGTCATAACGAGATATAATTTTTTTTTACAACCGAATGGCTTGCTCAGGTGGTAATGTCTCTGGCCTGAATTCGGTAAGCCCCGGGTTCAAATCCCGTGGACCAACCAATCAGATTGTGGTTTTATTCGTGCTTTCCCTCAGTCGCCATAGTAAATACTGGATTGGATATTTAATACCAAGGCCTAAACTTTCACCTTAGGCCCAAGATAATAGTAACAAAATTAAAAATAGATAATGAAACCAGATAGACCGAATGGCACCGGTTGATGATAGCAGCATACAGCTGCAAAACTGCCCGACATGAGCATCAACACACTGATGCAAATGCGCGGAATCACGTCAAAGTCGCATATTCAAATCGATCGATTGGTAGAGGTGGACCAGCATTTCCAAGGCCAGCCCGATCACCAGATCTGACACCTCTCGACTTCTGTGGAGTTGTATGAAGAGTATGTTATATGGCACTCCTGTAACATCAGCGGGAAACCTATGGCTCGAGTCCACGAAGCAATTGAAAATCTTTAAAGACAACCGCATATGAGTCATGTGTATGAGGCTCACCACCGCCGATATGGGCTCTGCAATGGCGTAGGAGGTATACAGTTCGAAGCCCGATTTGAATGTAGGCAGCTCCATGTTGGATTTATTGATGCAATGTGAACGTACACTCATTTCGTACCTCGATGCGTCCAAACCGTGTATTTTCAGACAGAGGTTCCTATTTGAAAGCCAATCAGTTTGCCATCCCGCACAACATACTAAGCGTTGTCGTTGATTTTTTTTTTGGCGGGGGGGGGGGACAACCTGTATATATTATTTGTCATGAGTGTCCTAATGACCTACGGGGAGCCCTTAAACTTTGCACATTTATTCACTCACTCATTTGTGATGAGAATATGTTATATATATAAAACATTTTAATAAAAATCTTTTGAGAAAAACAAAATTTGTTGAACATTTTCCGTTTAAGGTGGAGGAATTTTCCTCAAAATCTTTGTGTCGCATCCTTAAAATATGTTAAACTGATATACCAACCTTGGTTTTTAACGTGCTTTCCGTTTTTGAGTTACACTGTTCACAAGCACGCGTGCACACACACACACACACACACACACACACACACACACACACACACACACACACACGCAAACACACACGCGCACATTCACACACTCTGACCTTTTTCAGGGGACTTCAAAACATTTCCGATGAAATCTCCACATCGAGATTTTGGGTGGAGTACAATACTTCCCCTATTTACTGAGAAGGTAAAAATGTGTGTGAAAATTAGCTACGTATATCACTTTCGGGCTTGTAGGCTGTGGTCTAGAAGGCATCGAAGATAACGACATTTTGCTATGTACTGCGATTGGTATATTCAGGGTGAGGTGATCCGTTGTCTGCGCTGGTCAGAGTTCCACGGGATACAAGTCCGGAAGGGATCTAATAGTCAGGATGCCGGCCATGAAAGCCTACGTTTATAGAAAACAACGTAATTTTGACGCACATTTTAGTAACAGAATCAGCCTGAATTAGTAATAGTGAGGCTACGGAGGTTCCCTCCAAACAAGTAATATCACTTAGGTCAGTTACGAAGCATGATAATAAGCTAATGCAGCAGAATTTGGTCTTTCCATTTTTCAGTGAGCTATGAGAGTTTTTCATGCATTTAAACAGAGTGTATCGCATTAACGGAGGCTTTGAATCAAACACATTAAGTTGGATTTGTGCAACGAAATGTGTTGGTAAATACAGACGTAGGAGGGGGTTGCAGTATCAGTTTGAAATTACCATCAGTGCAGCGTAAAATTTTCCAGCATCATCGCTGCCTCTCAAATCCCGATATTGCCGGCAATTAATAAACAGCGGTTTTCGTATCGGCTTGCTACAAATGGATTATGAAACCACGAATGGAGGGGGCTTTCTGAAACAATAGAAACAACAGCAGAACTACAGTAGCTCGTAGAATAACCACTGATTATGTAGCTAATGCCACGTTAATATTACATAAATGCGAATAATCTGCGTTAAGTACTTGATGCCAGTTTAAAAAGGGAATTGATTCACATCGTATCAATTATATATTTCATCGGCTAAGAATTATGCCTGCTATATGCGTATGTATATTTCGGAGTGAAGCTTGATTAAATGTGGATAAAAGCAGAAAATACCTATGTGTTACAGTCACAGTACTGTGGCAAAATCAAAATGTCCAGTTCCTGTGTCGTTGTCGCTTTACTTCTCTTGTAAAACTGAAGCACAAGACATAGTTTTGTTTTGTCATTAACAGAGTCTACATCTCGTCACTTTGATCTGTCATCTCGTAACCTTGAACATACATTTTTATCTTCCAGTTCCCTCTATCTGACAAACTGCTGTCTTCGATGGGCACATTCACTAAAGCTTCTTCACGAACAAAAAATTCCGATGCGATAACTAAAACTCTTGCGCCACTTTGCTTAACTTCTTTATTTTAACACTGTGTTATCTACTATTAACTGTTAAATTGCCCATCTAAATATCTACCCCTTTCGACTAATTCCTATCCGCCGGATCTTCAGGGTAGAGCAAGTTTACATTAAACACGTGCATAACAGACAATTTATTAAAATAATTTAAAAGGTTTAAACAATGTATATATATTATATATATATAATTATTTCAAGTAAAACCTTATTAACATTACATTAATCTTGGTGAAATTATCAGTACTGGAAACCACAAAAATCATACACAATTCAAACATTACGACCTTTACTGCTTTAACAATCTCTCAACACCAGGGTTCCTGTTTCTTCTAAGTAATTAAAATCCTATTAATAAATTTTTCCTGGCGTTAACAGTTACAATTCCTGACAATGATAGTTCATTTTCCTTTCCACCTTTAAAACTTGTCCTTACTACACATAACATTAAAACTTGACTTTCACTATACATATAACATTTTTCACCAGCTTACCACAACCCGCTGAATGCTCCTATACCATGACGGAAAACGGAATTGCACCCTCACGTATTACTTATCTTGATAGAGTTCCTTAATACCATCGGGAGTACGCCGCTGGTTTCTTGGGCTCCGTTAAATCAACTGTTGTCTTCGAACTGCTGGTTTGGCAAGATAAAAGTTCCCTTAGGTCACCACATAAATACCAGTCGACTCAAATCAGCTTAACTCCCTGTGTACTCGAGATGAGCATAACTTGATCCAAATTTATGCCTTGCTTGAGCCGAAGACTGGTGCCGAACTTGAACCGAACTTATGCCTTGCTTGAGCCGAAGACTGGTGCCAAAATTGTGCCGAAGACTGCTGACGAACTTGAGCCGAAGACTGCTGCTGAAATTGTGCCGAAGACTAGTGCCGAACTTGGGCCGAAGCCTGGTGCCGAACTTAATCCGAACTTATACCTTGCTTGAGCTGAAGACTGGTGCCAAAATTGTGCCGAAGACTGCTGACGAACTTGAGCCGAAGACTGCTGCTGAAATTGTACCGAAGACTGCTGCCGAACTTGAACCGAAGACTGCTGCTGAAATTGTGCCGAAGACTGCTGCCGAACTTGAACCGAAGACTGGTGCCGAACTTGGGCCGAAGACTGCTGCTGAAATTGTACCGAAGACTGCTGACGAACTTGAGCCGAAGACTGCTGCTGAAATTGTGCCGAAGACTGCTGCCGAACTTGAACCGAAGACTGGTGCCGAACTTGGGCCGAAGCCTGGTGCCGAACTTGGGCCGAAGCCTGGTGCCGAACTAATGCCTTACTAAAGCCGAAGGCTGAACTGCCCTTCCGTCTCATATACCCGCCGGCTATTGCTGCATATGTCAGCCATCCCACCCTCAGGACATACCCCCTCTGGCTGTTCCCAAGCCTATAATTATTCTTCTATACTTACCAACGGTATTACTCTTAATACCGTTACACTTTATAACTGTCTCTTTACGATATACACAATCTCTGGATGTCGCGCGCGCACACACACACACACACACACACACACACACACACACACACACACACACACACACACACACACACACACACACACACACTGCTAACAGCTGTTTCGTTCGACATTCACGACTACGTCGCAAAAACAACTACGCGTTTTTCTCGACGTATTGGATCCTCATATAGAGAGAATGACTTTGCACAGATTTTTCTCAAAATTCACCTTTTCTCGAACCTCTCGTAAATAAGCCGGCAGCCAGAAGTCATCCCCTTGTTCTGCCGTGCCCATAGTCTCCTTCGTTCTGGTCGTTGCATTCTCCTCTTGTGACGTATTTGCAGGAAGTGGTGTGACATAGCTTGACCTTGAGCGCCTTTGGTTTGCTGCCGCTGCCGGCCGCCATCACATTCCATGCACCGGTATGGTGATTTTCTCCCGATGAGAGACCTCGTTAGGTTCCTGAAGGGACAATTGATATCTACTTGAATGAAAAATAACGGCCCTAGATGCGCAGACGGCATAACTGACCGGGAGGGACCGAGGCGCTGACCACGTACCATCCTCCAGTATTTCACACCACTCTTGATGCCTGTCGGGGCAGAGATGGATGACGCAGTGGCTGTGTGGTATACTTTGTCTCGGAGAGAGCTGTTGCACCTTGGGTTTGTATTATGTGCGTTCGGAACAAAATACACTTTTTCTAGTATGCATGTGAATCCTATTAAGAATATAAGCAAAAGTTTTCTATAAGAATAATTACACTTCTGACCAAAACTAGCATAATATTTCGACAACTGCAACATAAGATACGAATATACGCAAGTGATATTGTAATTTACATACACAATATTAGCTAAATTAACATATTTTCGCAGATATCTCTCTGTGAATGTGTTTATAATTAAGTACCTTGTGCTCAAAACGCTCTTAATATTTTGGTGCATCAATCAATGATGAATTAATTCTCTGATTAATTATTCAAAGCATTATAATAGCTCTGTGAATAATTTCAAATTAGTAATACCTTGTGGAAAGTATATAGTGGATGTCATCACATCCTTCATGGTCATATTCTATGTACTGAAGTGGCGGAAATTTGAAGGTGTGTGCGCAAAAATGTTCCACCTTTACTCTTTTAAAATATGGAAAATAGAATTCTATAAGCACCAAAACAGAGATACTAGCTAACAGTGTGGTACATTTCATTAGAATTACGAATAAAGCAGTCACCTTAAACCTAGTTTTCATACAGAGTCCAAAGTATTTTATTTATTTCACCGTATTTTTTAAAGAAAACATAAAAACGATAACATTAATATTTCTTGTCCTGAAAGAACTTATAAATTAATAAAAGCCACTCTTGAATATTTATGGGCATATTTGGCCTATTTCGGACGCTAAATGAAAATTAGGTAACGGATACAGTGGGTCTTCTTCATGAACATTACCTTCACCAGATAAAACTTCAGTAATGTTTATGAAAAATTAGAGCCACATAATTGAGCAGTTTATGTAAGTACGTCTAAGAGTTTTGGCGGAGCTATGTTAAAGTTGGAAACCCTACTACACTTTATTCTGTGTTTAGACCATTTAAGCGCTTCAGATGTTCTAAAATAAATTTGAATAGATAAACGACATTATATTTACTTGCAATCGAACATTTTAATGCTAGACCATCCATAAATAATTAGTATTTGTCCCAAACAAGAGATGGAAGCACTAATCAGAAATCATTTAGTTTTTTTTTTTTTTTTTCGGCTAGACCATTTCTTCAATTTTATTATTCCCGAAAGCTTATTAAAGCAGAAAAAAACAAGCCTTCTTGCCTTATACCTCACAATTCATCATCAAGAACGAATGTAGAATTAGGTCGTTAAGGCCTGCTCCTCAAGAGCTCTGTAAATGTCTCTGGTTGTGCCAAATAATAAATAAACAATAAACAGAGAATGAAAAATCATGGGAAGTATTAAGTTTATGATGAAGCAGCACCAATCAAAATTTTCAGAGTGATTTCTTTACTTTCGTGCTTTAGACATCCATTTTAACACTGCTTAGCATTTATATAATTGCGTCGAAGGTACAATGTTATTGCAACGGTTGAGCAGTTGCACCCACACACATGTATGCACGCATACACACACACACACACACACATACACACACGCACGGGCGTGCGCACATACACACCATATATATGGTGTTTGTATGTGTGAAAGTTTGTATGTGTATACTCACACGTACACAGGTTTATCTCTCGTCCAGTTGCTATGAAGCTTTTATACGAGTATTTTCCCTATAAGAATATTACCAACCTGTATCCTTTTTATTTCATTTTACTGGCTGTGTAAATAAATATTTTGCTAGAAGTGTGGTTTTTGTTTAAATAAAATAAATATGCTTTGTTGGGTTTTATTATGTTGTTAAACTAATGTACATGCTTTCCTCTCGCTAAATATTGCTTAACACCTCGATAAGCACCTGCATTTTTGTATCAGATTCTCTATCTAATGGCTTTTCTTTATTCGTCTAGTGCAAAGCAGCAAACTTTTGAAGTTAAACGATTTTTTCCTTATGTTACTTCATTTGAAATGAAACAAGTTTAGGTCACTTCGAGCTGCTGTCATTAAACACTACGCAAAATATATGTTTGTCTGGGTCAGCAAGCGCCAAAATTATTTCTTCTACGCTGTACCTGATCCTACCCGTCAAGTCTGTTTTCCTCATGCCACCATACCTGCCATTGGCGTATTTCTTACATTTCCAGGTGTTCTAAAAATACCTTAAAATGGAACAAAGTGGATAGGAATTTTTCAACCTACTTATCGAAAGGTATTTTTAACCAAGCGATGATGTTGGTAATATTAATAATAAGGCAGTAATCTATTTATTTATATGAAACTGAAAATAATTCATTCTGGTTTGACATCCCTTCACTTTCTTTGGAAAGTTCTTTCCTTTGTGCATAATATAAAGTTGTAACCTGAATTAAAATTCTAGTGTACTAAAACTAGAATTTCAGTGACAGTGTTTTGCATATATTTCTGCTTGAATAGGAATATGTGTTTCCGGTACTCAGGTAAAATCGTATTAGCTATTTGGATTAAAACCTTACAAAATGCCACATTGAATTAATTTTTCCGAGAGGATGCGCACTGTTACATTTAAGAATACAACGGTGCTAAATGTGCATTACCTGGTTGTAGCTTTCAAGCCTCTTGTCGTATAATAGTTTCATCAAAACTAACATCATAAATATCACCTTTCACTTCTGAAATATTTACGGTGACTTTTAATTAATTCGTCCACTTTGTTATACACAACAACATATTGTAACAAAACAACAATTCGACGAATTCCACTTCTGACACCAGTGTGACAAAATGAAAAATCACGTCCACTTATTGTCTTGCAAACTTTTATATAAAAACAGAGTTTTCTTCTAGTGACATTAACCATTTCACAATCTTTCATGATATCACAACTCACTACTGTCTACTTCTCGTAACCTTAAATCAGTCTTTTCAGCGTCTTTTTCACTTTCTCTGTCTCTCATAGGCTATTTCTGACGATACAATCACTCTACGTCCATTAAAACTTCCTTACGTCGACACGATGTACTAAACACACAAACATAGCTGTCTGTTAATCACAGTCACACTGACCGACTCATATCTGTAACTCTAACTCTGCCTTTGCTGTTTCCTCCCCTCCTGACATAGCGAAGATGACGTTACACTGACCTTTCCGGAACTCCAAACACGCCGGCGATGAGGTACCAAATCTTTCTCGAAACCTCCCTCTGCCACTCTGCGTTAGTTACGAAAACATGAACAGTCGCGCGAAGCAGCCTAGCGTTAGGCACCTTTGTTTGTTAGCTGTCCTGGTATGTGGTGTGTAGTAGCCCCGACAGCCCTTTGTTTTGCGCTGTGCCCGGCATCACAACATAAATGTAGTACCAGTTTGAATGTGATGACCACACTTACGAATTTATAATCTTTAAAGTGAGAACGGAAGCTACTGCACCATGGGCAAGGACGTTGCAGATAACAGACCAGCACGCTTCACTCAAAGTTTTTTAGCTGTGGCAAGGCAGTATTCAAACCAGTCTTTAAAGTCTTTCAGTGACCCTTGGTCTCTTTTTTATATGTAGTCACAACGGCTTGAGAGTTGATGAATTGCTTATGCCTAAGCAAAAACAAAAAACAACCTCTGTATATCCCAATACCTTCTAAGCGAAAATTATTTCTTTTTGAACGAGTGTGTTGGTTCTAATACCACTCTGTTTTACTGATGTCCAGAATTCATTCCTATATTCCTGCAGTAAAAATAGACCTTAAGTTTGAAGCCTTAGGGTTTTGTTACTGGAAAAAGCTCGACTATAATTATCGCTGTAAGCTTTGAGTCTGACCTATCTTCATAGGAATAGCTCTCTTTGTTTAGAGTTGCTAACACTTAGAGTTCTGGTATGGACTGTATATTTACCTTGATGCTATTATTTAAGCTATTTCAAGTCTAATGCCTGGAATAATTGATGAAATAACAACTCGCATTTCTTACTACACATCAACCATCTTTAATGAACTCCAAGATTACTGACGTGTACCAACATGAACAAACAAAAATTTACTAAATCGCGTACGTACTCCGCCCTTTGATCTATCTGAACAATTATCACTGTCCAAAGGAAGGGCAACTAGTTTAACTTAAGGGTCTCTTGAGGACTCCACTGGAAGTTTCCACATCTGTCACACGAACATGGTTATCAAGCCCTGGATGTGTCTTTGTTATAACACCAAGTTTCCACATAAGAGGAGGGATATTATCGTCCTTCAGTAACACCACAGTTCCAATTTTCGCATCTGGCGTGACTGACCTCCATTTCCGGCATTGCTGCAGGGAATTCAGGTAATCTGCAGACCATATTTTCCAGATGAGTTGAAGATTTTTCTGGAGCCTCTCCCATCTTGCTAGTTTACTGAATGGTATGTCAGTGTAGTTTAGTTCAGGCAATTCAATGAGCGATGAACCTACTAAAAAGTGTCCTGGTGTTAAAGACTGAAGTTCTTCAGGGTCATCAGAGAGAACTGAGAGGCCTCGAGTTCAATCATGCATCCATCTGGCAGAGAAGTGTACTTAGCTCTTCATATGTCAATGGAGTTGTACCAACACTCGCTTCAAGTGATGTTTCATAGAACGAACGTGAGCCTCCCACAACCTTCCAAAATAGGGTGAACTAGGTGGAATAAAATTCCAGGAGAAACCTTCCGAAGCAGCAAAGTTCTTGATGTTGTTTGCAAAACGTTCAGAAGCAAACAACTGCGGCAATGCCTTAATGTTTTTATTTGCCCTTGTAAAGTTGGTCCCGTTGTCTGAGAATAAGTTTTGACAATAACCTCTTCTTGCTATGAATCTCCTTAAGGCAGCGATGAATGCATTGGCTGTCAGTTCAGTTACAAGTTCCAAATGAATTGCCTTTGTACTCATTCAAATGCAGAAGGCAATGTAACATATTTGGATACTTCTGCTTCCTCCAAAACTAACATTCATGCTGAGTGACCCAGCATAATCGACTCCAGAATTATAAAAGGGCCATGCTGGCTACAGTCTTTGCTTAGGAAGTTCCCCTATTAGTTGTTCAGTAGAAATCTTTTTCAACCGGAAACATCTCAGACATTTATGTATGTTCCGTCGAATTACTTGACGTATACGAGGAATCCAGCATCTTGCGCGTAAGCTAGTAGTCATTAATTGAGCTCCTCCGTGAAGTTGTTTTAAGTGTTCAGTTTCAATGATAAGCTTTGTGAGTTTGGCTTAGGAGGCAATATTGAGTGGTGTTTCTTGTCATATGACAAGACAGACTGCCCTAGTCTTTCTTCCACTCTCAATAGATCATCGTGCAGGTATGGATGCAGATTTTACAACATGCTGGATTTGTCAACTTCCCTCCCTTCCTTCTTTTAGGCTTCTTATTTCTTGAGCCCATCTGATACATAGTACAAGTGATTATTTATTTCTTGATATGAGAGCGGACCAACTCTTTTGTCAGTTTTATTTCTTAAATTTCAACCAAATCGACGGCAGTAGGCAGGTACTCTCTATAGCTTATTCAGACATGAGAATCTTCACCACATATTATCATTAGATTTTCTTGTTTCTGTCGTGCAGGAATTCACTTTACGTTGTTCAAGTGTTGTTTCGTTCGATGAGTTATTTTCCATGGATTTCCAGGTACTATCCTCCTGTCCAAAAACTGCAGAACAATTCCATCAGAGATGATGTTGGTTGAAACGTTTGGTTTCAATTCTTCTTGATAATACATCAGCTGGATTCTCCGCTGGGGATACATGATGTCATACATAGGTATAGATTTCTCGGTCAACCCTTGAATTTCTGCTACTGCATTGGCCACGAATGTCTGCCATTTAGTAATTTCACTGGAGATCCAACTTAGGACTATTTTTTAATCAGTCCAAAGATGAATTTCATCTATACTTAAATTTAAAGTAGGAATCACCTTTTGTATTAACTTGGCTAACAAAAGTGGCCCACAATTCTAATCTTAGTAGGGAAATCTGTTTGATCGGTACCACTCTTGATTTTTCTGTGAGAAGTTTACCTGTAACTTCACCAGACACATTTACTGATCGAACATATAAACATACTCCATATGCCTTTTCAGAGGTAGCAGCAAAACCATGCACCTGAAGGTTTGATATTCCACTAGAACATAAAACATATCTATCTACTTGTATGTTTATCAGATCATCATACAAAGAATTCCATTGAATCTGGAGTTCTTCTGCTAACTCTTCATCGCATGTAATCTTTGTTTTCCACAATTGTTGGATAAATTGTTGGATTAATTATCACTGTACCAAGACGTTCCAACGGATCAAAAATAGATGCGATAACTGACATAACAGTGCGTTTTGTTAGCACAGGACTAGATTCCACATGTACATCACATAGGAATTTGTCAGGATTTGGATTCCAAATCAAACCAAGTGTCTTGACCTTGATCCCTTCGTCAAATGTTAACAACTGCTTAGTTGTCTGTTTTTCACCTGGAATTTCTTCAAGGATGACATTACTGTTTGAACATCATTTGTGTAACTCGAAACCACCACTTTCTAGCATTTTCTGAAGTTCTTTTTTGAGATGTCAGCAGTAAGAACATAGGGATGACTTCGAAATCTTGTCACAATAGAAAGAGGTCCTGTTAGGTCACTGGTGCCGTCATTAGGGATACTCCTTTGTGTAAAGTGGCTAAACATTTCAAAAAGTGACAAAAATGGATTTTCGTTTTATCAAATAGTATAAATCTTATGCTATATTTTGATATACTTTTTATAACCTTACGGCCTTTTTAGCCATGTTACGTGGTGTCCATTTAAGTCAATACAGTTTAATTATTCTTGCTACCACTTCAAACTTAGTTTTCTCATGTTTTTATTTTAGCACCGTTTGCTCTTTAAAATGCTTCACACGATGCAGTTTTTACTACACATGCATGAAATTTGGTGTACTTGCTTAGAAATAACATTAAAAGGAAATGATGAGATAATTTTTTCATAACATGAAAAACATCTGAGTAATTAAATATTAAAGTTTACACTTCGAAATTTAAATGAAAAAAAAAAAACTAATGCATTTAAACTTTACAATTTATTTTTATCCAAAATAATAACAATTATCTCAGCAATTTGCTAAAATTCTATAAAAGAACATAACTAAAAATTATTAAGTTTTTCAAGCCAAAATTGCATCGTGAGGAGTAATTTACAAAAATATAAAGTTATAATAAAATATTAACGTCTTAGCAACTAATTTGACTAAATACGCGAAACTTGGCAGATTTACTTCTCACTATACCGTGCTTGTTGTGTTAAAATTCCAAATAAATCCAATTAAAACTGCAGATTTTCAAAAGTTCACGGATGGGTATCCTTAGTATGTCATTCAGAGAAATTTCTGTACTGCTTTTTGCAGAAGCGTCAAAGAATCATGAGTCTTTGTAGTTGATCTTTCGGGTTTAAAAATTGCATGATGTGGTAAGTAAAACGTTTCTTTATATATTGCGTTCTTCCTCGATGTTCCCATTCTGGATTTCATTAACAGGCTCTATATGCCCCAATTCCAAATACTCTTCCATGAAGCTGGTGTAGCTGTCACGTAGGCTGGAATTTCTTGATGGTTTCCTCTCCAACTGATAAAATCTCTCTTCAGCACACTTCAGCACACCAAGAGGATGATGAAATGAACGGCGTACCGCCTTTGTTGTATCTGCATGTTGTTTCCACAAAGTGTCGCTAAGCCTCCTCTTCTTCCTTGAAATAATGACTTCTTCTTGTTCCCAGAATTTCTATAGCTGTCCATTCAGACCTTCATTTCTAAGAAACAATGAAGTGGGATTGACCCTCGGTTCAATATCTGGTAAAAATTCAAGCAGAATCCAATCTAGCTGCGTTTCTTGAACTATAGGATGATCTTGGCTGATTATATACTGTCCTTTCTTCACTAAAGAAGGATAGACATCAGAACCTAACAACATATCCACATTTCTAGTAACGTTGAATTCTTCATCAGCAAAATTAGTGTTCTTGGAAATTTTCAGTAGAGCGATATTTGCGTAGGAGCTAAGTAACTCTCCTGTCACCTTCGGTAAAATGAAACATGTCACTGTGTCTTCATAATCTTCATCTCTTGATTTCTATAGAATGTCTATGCTATATTTAGCCGATGTAGAAGCATTGTCAATACCATTTATATAAACTACATTATGTTTCCGTTTCAAACCAATTCGCTGTGATAAATCTTCTGTAACGTAACTAGATTGTCAACCGTTGTCTAATAGTAATCGACATAAATGTTGTTGTCTCCTTCCATCTTGCACCTTGGGTACAGCTGTAGCAAGTAGAACTCTAGGACACATTCTTGATCCCTGCTTCTTGTTGCTGTAATAGCTTCCATGACTTTGGTCTGGGGATGTAGGAGTTCATTATCATTCATTATCGTTCATTATCATGACTGGTCGGACGTTCTTCTGTAGCTGGATTTTCTTGTCAGACCTGATGCAACAGAGTATGGTATGGCTTATTAAATTTACAACGTCCTGTCTTTGAACATTTTTGTGCCTTATGCTTTTCTTGTATACAGTTGATACACAACCTTGATTTTGAAACAAATGTTCTTCTTTCACTGACATGAGACTGAATAAATGCATCGCATTTGTACAATGCATGTGCTGCCTTACATTTCGAACAAATAGAACTAGCTGCAGAAGTGAAAGTGTTTATGTTTTGACCTTTATGGTGCTTATCTGATTTTGTGTGATGAGTTCTTGCATCAGAGGACGTCGTCTGTTTACTAGCTGCCACATTTTCCAATACTTCTCGTCTTTTGTCCAAAAAAGAAATGAATTCTTGCAGCCGGGGGAATAGTGTATCATTTAACTGAAGTTCCCATAATTTCTTGGTTGCACTGTGTAGTTTTTGTGTCTTCAATGGCATCACTTAGCTTAATTGTTATGTTTAGTGCTTCCAAAGCGTTTACATTATTTGACATGCTGACTACTAACTCAGTGAGCTCTTGTGCAGATTCTTCAACTCGAAAATACTTTTAATATGACTAGATGCAATGAGTCTTTTGTTTTCAAATTTTTTTCTTAATACTTCGCAGGCTATATGATAATTAGCTACGGTCACAGCAATACTACGTATTGTTTGTTCAACATCTCCCTTCAGTGCTGATTTGAAATAATGAAATTTTTTAATGTCAGACAATTCTTCATTCTCATGTACTAGGGCTTTAAATGTATCACTAAAACTGACCCACCGATCGTATTTACCTGTGAACTCAGGTAGCTGGATCGCTGGAAGCTTTATATGTGTGCCTGCTAATGAATACATCGATCCTTGTGATGGTAATGATGGTACACTGACTCTTGCTTCATGGTGCTTCACTGCGTAATACCGAGCTTCAAATTCTTTTCTTTCCTTATCATGCGTTTCTGGGTTTTCCTCCCATATTTCTATTTGATCTTGAATAGATTCCTATTTTTCCCACAGTTCTTGTAGTCTAGGAACTCGTAACTTCACTGTTAAGATTTCGTCGGTATTTTGATATTGTTGTACAAATGTTTGTAAGCGTGTTAATCCTGGTTTTACGCGAGCGCGGGCACTAGCAAGTTGCTTTATTTGTTCGTCCGCCATATTCTTGAATTTCCTTGTGAAATCCGCTGTGAAGAAATATGTGAGAATCGTAAGGTTTTGCGTATTTAGCGAAAACCACTTATTCCGCTACTTTTTTGCTCGTTGGTTGGTAATGCGTGGCATCACCTCGTCTTATGAAATCTAGGCCCTGGTTGGCTACTTTCTACTCACCTTGCTACGCTGCGTGTGATTGCTTCGTGCGTGATTCAAACATATTGGATTTCCTTCTGGATTCATGCATCGCCATTTTGCGATGTTATAACCCAACTTAATAGTCAGAATTTGCCGTTCGTAATCCGGTCTTCTAGGATCATGTTTAGAGTTGCTAACACTTATGAGGTCTGGTATGGGGTATCTTTACTTTGATGCTGTTATTTAATCTATTTAAATCCTAATACCGGGAGTAACTGATGAAATAACAATAACGCATTTCTTATTACGCATCCACCATATTTAACGAACTCCAAACATACTGACGTTGTACCAACATGAACAAACAAAAGTTTACTAAATCGCGTACTCTCCCTCTCTCTCTCTCTCTCTCTCTCTCTCTCTCTCTCTCTCTCTCTCTCTCTCTCTCTCTCTGTACATACATACGAGGTGTCCTCAAAACACCAACAACGATTAGTATATTGTGCGGTATGGCAAACTGATAGGTTTTCAAGGAGGAACTCCTATGCGGAAGTGCACGGTTTGGCCGCTGGAGAGCGTCGAAGTTTGAGATCAGAAGACATGCAACCCTTTAGGCATCTGTATACTGCCGATCAAGATCTCAGCCTAATAACATACCTACGATGCACTAAAATCCTCCATAGAGACCTTGGTGCGCGTCCAACTGTATTGCTTGTGTAGTTTTCAGTGGAGTAAAGTTTTTAACAGTAGTGCGACACGTACCAGTACACAGCTGCGAAAATGGCCGACTCCAGCACACTCTGATGTAAATGTGTGGAATCACCTGAACATCGCATATCGAAATCGATGGATTAGTAGAGGTGGACCACTTCCATGGCCAGCACGGTTGCCAGATCTGGCACCTCTCACCTATTTTCTGTGGTGTTGTATGAAAAGTATGACACTCCTGTAACGCCATGGACATTATTACTCGAGTCCATGGAGCGATTGAAGATCACCAAAGATCACCGCACGTACTGAACCATGTGTGTTAGGCTCAACACCCCGATGTAGGATCCGCAATGACGTAGAAGGTACACAGTTCAAAAGCCGTTTGTAATGTAGACAGCTCGATGTGGCATTCAAGTTGGGTTTATTGACGAAATGTGAGCGCACACACATCTCACACTTCGATGCGCCGCAGCGTCCAAACCGTGCATTTCCGGACAGAGTTTTATACTCTTGAAAACAGATGAGTTTGCCATCCCTCACAAAGCACTAAGTGCCGTTCATGCTTTTGGGGGGGTGGGGGGTGGGGGGGAGGCAACTAGCTCCAAATGACCTTTCCAGTTCGAGCGCATCTGACGTCACTGTAGTCATGTCCATGGTGCTTTCAACCTTGACTGTCCAGTCTCTCTGGCGAGCTTCACGCTGAGGCGGGTCCAGATGGGCAGTGCTTGAACAACGGCAAGTAGGAAACCTGACTATAAAGCTCACAATCATCTTCGAAACTACAAACCGCCGAATATCATCCAGAGGAAGCAAAACCAAGGTGTAGAAATTGCGAGTAGAACCATAGTAGAAAGACTGAGGGCGTAGCCTTTAAAGGATCCTGGAGAACTAGGTCATTAGGGGCCATAGTACAAAGAATCCTAAAGTACAGAGAAAAACGAAAGCTCCATATTCAACGTTTTCAACCTGATAGAATTCCAAACCAAATTTTGAATTGCAGATCAAGAGGATGTCGGTCTACAGGAGGATCAGAAAGAGGTGGAAAGATGTAGTACCGGAACAGGCTTAAGCGTAATCCTTGAGGATAGCTGAAGAAGAAGAAGACGAAGAAGAAGAAGAAGAAGAAGAAGAAGAAGAAGAAGAAGAAGGCGAGGACGACGAAGAAAAATATTGGCAAAAGAAGAGACATTTCTGCATTTGCTTATCAGGCATTTTTTTAAAATTTAATGTCCTAATATTATTCATAAAATTAGAGTAGGTGCTAATACTCCACATAATCAACTATTTTTTTTTCAAAGAAAAATTTTGAAGATCGCGAAAAAAACAGCTTTTGAATGTGCATTTGAGCCTATTAGGGTAAAACACAGAAAACCAATGACTCGGAGCAAGCCTTCACCGGGAATCAAGCCCAGGACCCCTGAATGCATGTCGGGCACGTTACTGCGCTTATCAGCTAACACGGTATTCAGAAAATTATAAAAACACAGCTCTATAAAAAATAAGAGCTATTTACACGCCACGCCTATGATTTCCACACATGCTGAAATTTGTATCATTTAGCAAACAGAAAGCCTGTCGGATATAGCCATTTTATCACTTTAATTTTCGTATTTTTATACCTTTAATACAACTATAACGTGACAAAGCTATAATAATTGTAACTAACAAATTCTGATTTGTGTTTGAGATCCTCGATAAACTATTTAATGGCATAAAAAACAAACGCATAGCGCCTGTGTCGATATCAATCCTGCAATCCTAACTCTTCCACATTGGAGGCCCGCATGTGTAATCTTTATAAGAGAGGCGATAAACGAAAAAGTGAATGAAAAATCCGCAATACAAAATGCAGCAGCTGTAGCGATGTAATTGTCTGACTGGAATTTAAAACCTGGCTGTAATCAACGTAATGGTGCTCCTGTTGATTAATGGCCTAACATAACGTAGAGATTTTGCGATTAGATTTATCATCTAAGGATTTACAACAGATTGGGATTTTGATAACGAGTACAATATTTTATTTTCTGCTAACAAATAAAAGTGTTTCTTTTATTGCCCATAACTCGTAATAGAGTGTTTTGGTGGAAACTTCTGTATTAGTTTAGGGAACATTTGTTTTTGATTTTACTGTAAAAAATACTCCATAGGGTGCTGCAAAAGCTTGCAAATAGGCGTAAGAGAAAAATCAACTGATAATGCAAACCTTCGAACTAAACATGGGTCTTTGTTTGCATTAATAAAAAGTCTTCACTTTTTTCTCTATTAAAAATTCTATTATATTTCACTCTGCGCAGTTTCTAAATGTTTCTGCGAACATTTAAATATTAGAAATAAAATTTATATTTTTCTTCGCTGAAAAAGCTCCTTGCGAAGCAGTTTTGGTCGGATTCTTGGAAACTCTGAATACCTAGGCTATAACCTTCTGAGCACCTTTGCTTTTATCATTTGGGATATGGTTTGTTGAGCATGCAATTGTGTGTAAACAATGAGATTATATTAACTTTTTTAAAAATTAAAAATTGCACATAAAAATAACATATACATTTTGCTTTCATTACACAGCAAAATCCAGTCGAAATTTTATTTGTGTATATGTATACTTATATACAATTAAGAGCATGAAACTTACAACATCCCTAATATCATACTCGAAGGCTAACTGCTGCGCATGGAGCATTTCAAATTCTACTGTTTGTTAATTAAACAATTAGTGAGGTGGAGCTGCAGAAAGACTACAATCAATATGAAAATGAAACTCACACATTCGAAAGACCGGGAATGATGTTCACTTTACTGTCCCCTTACGAAATGTGTAGTGTGCATTTATAGTGCAGGGACTGTTCCATTTCATTTCGGAGAGCAGGAAACGTTGCATTTTTTTTTTGGGGGGGGGAGGCGGGGGGGTTAAATTTTCTGTTGTCTAAAACAGTTGTCTTTTGCATTTTGTCTTTTGTCTGTTGTCTTTTGAAAAATCTAGCTCTGATAAACAAGTGGTTCATAGTTTTTTCCAAAATTAAAGTTGCCGTAATTTCATAAAATTTTGCGATTCTGAGACATGCAGTACAGAAACTATTCAACGTAAAATTCTCAAATAAAATTCAACCTGAAGGTACTATTGTGTGGTTTGTGGTGGTTGACTTAAACTTAGTAATTTTCAACATATTTAGCGTTTTTAATAAGAAATGCCATTTTAAATGCAATATCAATTATGCCAAATCGTTCAGCATTTAATTCGAAAACAATATTAGTTAACATTTTTGTGGTATCTCAACAGATAGTTGTAGGGAAAAAAAAGAAGCAAAAGAAACAGCGTCAAATCCCCTATATAGTCGCGCTGCGGCACACCATGCATCCATGAGTCACGTCAAGGACATCGCCGTTATCGTTGGCGTGTATGTTTTGGTGTGAGAGGTTGCTGGCAAGTGAGACGATAATAGTTCGTGAATGAACAACCTTCTTTTGTTTCCCTGACCTGAGCAGGTCACTTCTTACAGGGGTGGTTGTGAAATGGATATTTTAACTGTTATTTTTGAGCGTATAATAGCGTTTAGTTTATTTCATATGAAATTCTACTACTTTAAGGTAAGAAAAAGCACCATATTATTATTACAGAGAGTGCGGAAATAACGATGTATAAGACAAACAAGACGTAATCAGTCAATCTGGTGAAACCTGCTGGTGACCTTGATCCTAAGGGAGCATCTTCCCACTTTGAGTGGCAAACGCCACCTGAGCGTTATGTACAGTGCAAACTTCAGTATTTATTGTTTCATAAGTCATATTGTGAGAAGAACAAAATTGTCTTAGAAAATGACGATCCTGTGCAGATGTTATTTTTACAGTTAAGTAGATGATAGACAAAAGAAGGGAATTTAACCTTTCAACACATACCACGAACTCACGACCTCAGGCTTTGAGTGCATGGCCAGTGCACTACGTGTTGCCTTAATGATCATGGCTATCCAAGTCAGCAGGCTGGAGTGTCCTAGACCGCCTAATCTAAACCGGTTTCGAATTAGAGGAAGAACGCCATAAGTAGCAAAATAATTCAGGACTGAAAGGGTTAACAGCTCTAGTGTGGTTCCTCTCTTGAGAATGCGAAACTTAGAGGAGGTCAGGAAGGAAGGAGGGAAAATGCAAGTTCTTTAAGCCTCAAGCAGCATAATAATGCACTAATAGAGTACAAGGATGTAGGAGAAATACAATTTTTTTTTTCACTGGTAACGACATTGCCATTTACCATGATCGTATGAGCACCGCCGGTATGTCGAAATTTTGTCCCGCAATAGTTCTTTTACTGCCAATAGGGCTACTGATATCGCGCTGTCACTTTTAAGCACACCAACAATTAGCGGTCTGGGCAGGGTTTAATCCTGGGACACTAGGTTCAGTAGGCCAGGGACTAACCCTCTGAACCACCCAGACCGAGAGATGGTGCAGACCAACAGTTCAGGGTACACCGAAGTGAAAAATTTGATTCTAAAGTACTAAAGATTGAGACTTAATTTTTTTCACAGGCATTACTAACAACTAAATAAATGTGTATATCAAATTTTACTCCAATATCGAATCACCTTCTTGATATATTAATTAATTTACATCAATTTTATTGGATGTAATAAATATCCATCTCCAACAAATATTCAACTATAGGTAGTGTTGATTTTTACTTTCCCTACTACGCAGATGAAGTATTAAATTACTCTCAAAAAGTGCACAGCGAGATTTTACCGGAAATGTTTTGAAGCCCCTTGAATCCCACCCCCCCCCCCAAAAAAAAAGAAACATTTTTAGAAAAATATACTGTCCGTTCACCACCTAAGAGGAATGAGGGGCAGGGAAGAGACATTCCAGCAGTGTAACCTTAGTTTGTAAACATCCGCGTAATCGTTCTGCTGGTCATGTTGCCAAGTTACCTCCAATATTATTCGCGCTATGTTTACTCGCTGCTAATTTCTCTTAATTTCAGTTGTAAAATCGTACCTGTCATTAGTTTTGTTTCCCAAGTAATGGTAAAAGTAATGTAGAATCACATAATCCTCCGCCTAGGAGCGCTGTGATATCTGCTATGATATTGTGGTTGTAGAACAAAGGGGTTAAGAGAGACATACCTATTCGTAAAACAGATCTTTATAGGATGACTGAATCAAACAAACCTAAAGAGAATCTTAAAGGTATTACTGCCTTTCTTCTATTGCTTTCATTACCTATTCCGTAGGAACAATTACTATGCTATTAATTGACCGAAATTTTAATATTCATTTTTTGATCCTGCAGGAGGGAGTGAGAAGTTGTTAGACTGAATTCTTCCTCAATTGTTATATTGTTATTATTGGTTACTTTGGTTTAATTGGGTCACGCTGCTCCCCATACATGTGAGATCCCATAGGATTAGTATGGGCCAAGGTAAAATGAATACTTAAAGAAATACAACAGCTGACTTATTCTTAGAGGAATTGCACAATATAGCGCTCGAGGATGTATTATGTAAGACCGAAACAGTTTGGCAGTGTTTTTTGAAAAATATAGAAAAGGCAGAAAATGATCAGTGGGAAAAACATGGAGTAGTTGAAAACATTCTTTACGCTTTATAACTAAATAAACTGCATGAACTGAAAATAACATAGCTATTTTGAGCTATTTTGAGCGATTTCTTTGCTTGGCATGAACACGAATTCCAAGTTTACCAATATCATTGTAAACGCGATTACAAGCTGAACTGCTACTCGCGATATCATTGTTTATCGGGAATTGTTTACTGATGTAGTGGCTGGCTGCATTCCTGTTACGGACCTTCAGCTGGTGAACAAATTGTATGTGTGTGTGTGTGTGTGTGTGTGTGTGTGTGTGTGTGTGTGTGTGTGAGTGTGTGCGTGTGTTTGTGGACCGCATAACTCAAAAACAAAAAGCTGGTTAAGAACCAAATTTGGTGTTTAAGTTTAATATCCTTTAAGGATCCGATACAAATATTTTGAAGAAAATTGCTTCATCCTAAACTACCCTTTAGATGGAAAATTAATCAAAATTTTGGTGTTATCGAAAATGGCTCTAAGAATGTTGATTAAATGCCGTATGTTTAAGATCTTTTTGTGGCAAATGAGACGTATATTTTGAATTTACTGGCTATAGCCCATGTAATCCTGTTAACTCTGGATGATTTTGCATAACTGGTAAACCCTAATTGTAAGAGATAGAGCAAAACTTGCTGTACAAAAAATGGGCACCTTGCTAAAACCCGCAGTTTATGTCTAAATACATTTTTGTAGAGTGAGGCATTTCGGAGATATTCCGTGTTATTTGTGTAAGTTTTAGATAACAAACTCATCAAATGGAACATTGTTACTCATTTTTATATGTTAGCCGTGCAAAGAAAACGGAATTTGAAAGCTTTAATAGATGTGACTACCGCTCAAATCCTATTGTATTCCCATATTCCCCTTGCACCTACAAGAAAATACGCAATAAGATAAATTCTGCAAATGTTTATCTCAACTAACACATAGAAGATACAGGAGTAAGGGTTTGTACGAATTGTTAGTACAAGAGTAGAAAAAGTCATGTGATTGCAACACATAAAATGCTTTAAAATGTTATCTCTTATTACCTTTGTAACAAATTAACGGGTGGACATCTTCATAAAATGAATAGTTTTTCTTTAAAAAGGCTTTTAATACTGCAAAGTGTAAAAATATTACAAAGTCTGCGTCTTATTACATTAATTCTTTCGTTTTTAAATTAACACTCTTATCAAAATTCTAATTGCAAATTTTACCAACGGTATTGTGAACTTCATGGGAAAAATTTTAGATCTCTAGCCAGATTATTGTGGGAGAATATGAGAAAATAAGAACTGTTTCTAACATATAGTGTTTACAAACACGTGGTTTGCTCATAGGAATAACAAGGTATGTGTTACCAAGCTTACACTTTATTTTCGCCACAAATAAAATAAGTAATACGGCACATGAGGTATAGGTACATCAATAATAATTATTGCATTCAAATAACCTCGTAAACTCACTAAATTATTTTAAAAGTAAGAACAAATACACCTGATCAGAAATGAAATGTGTGGACATGTGCTCAGGCGGGGGTTAATTAATTGTACCAGGGCACCACTTTACAAATGGCGTCCAAAGCGTGTGTTGCCCCCCCCCCTTCCTAGGAGATTAAAACTTCGCTAATATATTCTTTAAGGTATGGTGGATTTTTTGCAATACAATCAAAACTTTTTTTCTTTTTTCTTTTTAACAAAAAAATCTAAAATATCAGGTCACTGTTCCCTTAACAAGCAGATTGTTAAATGTTCTGTTTTGCTACCCTCCAAAATGATATGGCCACTGTCTACTTAAGTAGACCAGCTTTAGCATCATATGTTGTAAAAGGCCAGATGGCGTGATGCTTGTTGAAGGTGAACACCATCACACTTTGGTGACGAGTCTGTCCTGAGATTTAGTAAAACTCCCTTGTAAACGCTCCTTCGAATACTACAGATCCTTGAAAGTTCCATCACACTTCCTCTCTGCTATAAAGCTGTAGGACCAATTGTTGAATTTTCTGCACCAATACTCACGAGTAATGCATTCGCGAGGTTCAATATATCTGGAGAGGGTGTATTGTGGGAACCTCCAATCTTCGTGGCTCGGTTTCTTATTTCCCTGTATTTTAACTTCAATCGAATCAGTATTCAACATTGTTCCTATCGACTTTAATATTTTAATGCTAAAATGAACGCGTTGCAAATTGATAGATTCCCTCTGCTGTCGAGTGGTCAGCGTTCAAGGTTCTCATCAGTGGTACCGGGTTCGATTCTAGGCTGGAGCAGGGAATGCTGCTCTAACCAGAATCATTCCATATCCACCACAGAGTCTGAAGGTAAAAATGTGAGAATTCGTGCGTAAGTGTTTAATACATAATTAAGTAAACAGCATTAAAGAACCATACTGTTCAGCAAGCAGTAACACGACTATTTGTTTCTTAGGTCAAAGCCTGCAATATGACCAAAGAAGTTAAGGGCTTTATACAAGTGAAGTGATAAAAAAAAAGAAAGAAAAGGAAAAAGACTTTCTGTCAAAAAGTAGTTGGGTCCAAAATCAAAACTTCAATTCCTGCAGCTAGTATACCGGCACAGCAATTCGTAAGCAGTTGGCTTCAAATTATCCATACTCAAAACATTGTCCATAATACAAACAATGCAAACAAGGGCCATTGCTCACTGACGGACAGGTAAACACCATCTGGTGGATCTACCAGAAATGCCAAAAACCTGTAGATGGAATGGGGCTTGTTTGTAATCTGCAACGTCACTGCCTATAAAATGGCATTAATACTAAGAAATTCCTATGCTATTCCTATGAATAAGAGCAGAAAGAAATCATTTTAGCACCGTAGTGAACTCTGCCGCTTCTTTTAAATCGCCCAGCGTTTAACAACTAAATATCTATATACAGCAGATACTGTTATGTAAAGCTTAAAAAGGTGCTTCCTTATTCCCTCATAACCAAAGAAAAGAAAAACAACAAATTAGGCGACTCATTTCTGAACTTCTCGTCATATATAAACGGGATGGACATAAAGAACACAGTTCCATGTATATACTATTCACCAACGATTTCCCAGTGGACGCCAGATGTAAGGTCGCCAGTGCTGACGACACTGCAATATACAACCACCATAGAAATCCACGTTTCGGCCTTGCAGAAATGCAACGTTATGTTAACAACTTCCTCTCATGGCAACATGACTGGAAAATTAAAATTAATCCCAACAAATGCCAGCTGATACATTTCTCTAAGCGGCATCACACTTTGGCAATGGACCTAACGGTCGGTGGTCAGGTATTGCACTGTCGTCGGCAAGTTAAATACTTAGGGGTTACCTTGGACCGCACAATGTGCTGGTTCACCCACATAAAAAATAGCGCCAACAAAGGCAGACGGCGACTAAAGTTATGCGCCCCCATCTTCCGCAGCAAACATCTGCAATTGAAGTCCAAACTCGTCCTGTATAAAGCTTTCATCCTGTCAGTGGTTCTTTACGCGTGTGTGGCCTGGGCAAACGCCTCAAAAACCGCCCTGAAGACTATCCAAACCCTCCAAAACCTCTCCCTCCGGAAAATCCTCTCTGCTCCCATCCTAACCACTAACCAAACCCTTCACCAGGAAACCCAAATCCCATCCATACCCGAGGCAATAACAAAAAGAGCCACTGTCGCGTGGGCGCGCATCAGGAATTACCAAAATGACGTGATTGCCAATATTGGCAAGGGCGAGCCAAAGCATCGTAAACATGCTAGAATTAAAATGTTCTAGACACTGCATGGCTCGCCGACTGACGCGCGCCCATGCAACCCAGGCTCTAGGCCACACACTCCGGAAGAGGTCTGTGCCTCGGAAACGCCGCAGGAGCTGCAACCTGGTCCGCACAGGGAAACTGCGGAAAAACTGTACATAGTGAAGTGTATATAGTGCAGTGTGTGTAAATATGTATATACGAGCGTGTGTGTGTGTGTGTGTGTGTGTGTGTGTGTGTGTGTGTGTGTGTGTGCGTGTGATGGGACATATGTGTGGTATGCCCAGCAGTGAGTGAGTGTATGTATCCCTGTATATAAATTAAAAAAAAAAAAATCTATCAAAAACGGACATTCAAAAGACTGAGAATACGCCCAAAAACTGTTCTCGGTAGGCTAAAGCTGCTCACTGTATGGGTTTTTGATGAGATAAAACCTAACAAGAGTACCCATGTAAATATTGTAAATTATAATTAATGTCAATTTTAGTCTGTAAGCCGGGCCCCTCTGTACCGGCACCAGGCAAATTTTTCCTCAATAAAATAAGTCTAAGTCTAACACAGTTCCATAGTTGTGCTTTACTTTGTTGGCTTCTTTTCCACCTCTTTCTTTACGCTACACCTGTATCACAGAGATGACAATTGCTAACCGAGTGATAATGCACATTGGTAACCTACACAAATATATCACAAACTGTATATAACATGAAATTGTAGGTCTCCCCTGCTTGTATTCTACTACATTCATATTTTAGTAAGTAAAGGGCAAACACTGCAAATAAGATACCTAGCTATTAGAAATTTACTAATATAAAACTTGTTAAAATAATCAGAAAACACAAAGTATGGCACAAGGAAAAATAGTACAGTTTTCATTGTTATTAATCATATGTTCTATATTTTCCTGAAACAAAAAGCATAAAAATGGAAAAGAAAAAGAAAGAAGAAAGAAAGAGAAAGAGACAGAGGGAGTGAAAGGCAGGAGAATGAGGGATAAAGAGAGTAAGAGAGAGTGACAGGCAGAGAGTGAGGGACAGAGAGAGAAAGAGAGGGAGAACGAGAGTGAGAAAGAGAGTGAGAACGAGAGTGAGAAAGAGAGTGAGAAAGGGAGAGTGGGAGGGAGCGAGGAAATAGGGAAGAGACGGCGGGGGCGAGGGAGCGAGAAGGCGAGGAAGGGAGGAGGGGAGGGAAGGAAGAAAGGTGGAAGGAAAAAGAAAGAAATAGGGAAGGAGGGAAAGAAAGAAACAGAGAGATAATAAATGAAGGAATAAATTAATGAAATTCTTTCTAGGGCAGATTTCTCAGCAGATTAATCACTTAAGAGAATACTTATTGGACTTTCTTCTGCTAATATTGGAATATGTATTTCGTGTTTAAACATTCAGGTGAATTCTTCCTTAATTTCTTGTTAAATTATTTAATTTTTGTTATTTCATTCGTAAAGAAAAGGAAAAAAGTGAAATTTTGTGCTATTTCATTATATAAAATATACGTATTGCAATACAGACAGAATTTCGAAAATCATATGTAAAACAAACTGAAAATTATCGAATTACTAAAAACAGATTTGCTGGTGATAGTCTCTTCACATGATACCCAGCAAAGCCTCATGAAAAATTGCGTTGCCAGAGAGAATGACAAACACGCACACCAGCACGCGCACGCACGCATGCACACACACACCCACACCCACCCACCCACCCACACACACACACACACACACACACACACACACACACACACACACACACACACACACGTACGCACACACAGAGTTATATGGATACTATCCGTTTTAGATTTGTAACGTCAAAATACTAGAAGAATGATCAGGTGTAATGTGAAATTTTCTGATGCTATTCTAAAGGCGACACTATATCTCTGGAAATCTTATCTACAGCTTCAAACCACTTCCTTATGCACTGGCATGGCCATTAATGGTTTCTATAATACTTGTTCGTGGTAATAGGTAAAATAGGAATATGTTACACACTTACGGGCGGACAATAGTAGAATAACACAGATAAGACAAGGTCCTTTAGTTTCCAAATTTAAACCTTAGTGTCACATAGTGTCACATAGTGTCCATTGAGATGGCGTAAACTCTGTGACACTCCCAAATCTATAACTTTTCCAAGTGTCTGCATACTCACGCCTACAAAATCTTGCTGCTGAAGTCCAATATTAGAGGTAAAAGTTCGAAGTTTCAACGAGAGGGGGGGTTCTTAAAGAATTCGGGCGATTCTAATGATGGGTGGGCGTCACGTTAAGCTTTGCTTATTTGTGTTATTAATACCTCTGTGAATGCACACTCATTCCCCCCCCCCCCTCCCCCATGTTCGGTTCCAGTTCTTCAGGGCGATGGCGATTGAAAGCAATTGTGAGAGATATTAGCTACCGAATAACACTCACTAATTTCGAAAACACCTCTTTCTTTTTTGCTCACCCTCCCCTTATGGAGGACTGACACCCCCTAGTACCTACAAGCTTGTGCCTTGATTGAGATGCCTGTCCTATGGACCAGGCAGAGTGGATACCTGGAAGTGGAAGGTCAGCCCAGCAGCATACACGCCAGTGAAGAAGAGGATGATATGAAATGCAGGCTAAATGGATAAATGGAAAGGCAATGATGGAGCAGCTCATGGAATGAATGGCAGGGAAACCGAAGAATCCGGAGAAAATCCGCCCAGACGCCGCTTGGTCTACCAGAATACACATATGGGTCCCTGGGATCGAACCCGGGTCACCTTAGTGATATGAAGTATATATATTAAGGGCTAGCTTCGAAGAACTCTAATAGTCTCAATCAAGTCACGCAGGGGACTGTTCCAGAGCCATAATATTGCATTCTTGCTATTAATGCAGGCCTAAGAGCTTTGTGTCCCCGCGAGAGGCAAGTATACCTAGGATGCATCTGGAGCCCTCTGTATGTTGGCTTTTAAAAGCTTTGCCACGGCCCAGTGGTCGTGATATATCTAGCCTTCCCTCAGGGGTTCTGGCTATTTACACGTTTGCTGCCTGCACCCTTACCGTGTTTGCACTCCCATCCAGCGGAAAAGCGTCTGCAAACATCACGTGTGCCCTCGCTCATCCTCTCAAGGCAAGGCCTCCATGAACGTTCTACCTAATATGGTCTTATTTATTTATTTTATAGCGCTGACGTTTTTATAAACAGGAAGTAGCTCCACATGACTGCTGTGTGCAGTTGACGTGAGTGTCTAGCTTCGCTCCTCAAGTGAGGTCCTAAGCGGCTGTTTATATGCTAACGAAGGTTACCCATGAAGCTAAGTATGAGAAAAACAATGAATTTATCTTCGTCTTTCTTGGAAACGTTAAGGCCATGAATCTTCACTAAAATCTTTAATTCCAGGAGTAAGTTCAATAGAATAAACAACTCCAGTTTGGCCAAAACTAACATTTGAACTAATAAATCGCACACCTAATTTGTTGAATTAGTTGGGTTATGTAGAACAAAACGAGAGGGATGGTTCAGATAGTAACTTCATCGCTCGCATTAGGGAGGTCGTGGGTTCGATTCCGTGGTTCTTTTCGAGAGTTTCCCCGGGTCACCAGGCGAATGCTAGGAAGGATTTCCATATCCTCCAAACTTCTGCCCCTCCAATTCGATACATCAATAATTTTATTTCACCCTTGATCTCTTAGGTTTATTCCAGGGTTGAAAGCGTCGACGAGTGTCTCAGTAGCGCTCTGGAAATCTCGTCCGCTGGATTAGAAGGTTCCGGGCCCCCTGTGGAATAGTACAAGATCGAGGGGGTAGGGGAGCCTGTTTACGGGACCCCCTTTTTGGAAGTACGAATCCGAAAGGGGGGCAGGAACCGTGCTGAGCTAGCTTCCCCTGAGGTACTTCTAACTGGGAAAATATAGGGGCACTGCTCTCTGATCTGTTCTGGCCATTTTTCGGCCGCCCTTTGGATCCATTCGCCTCATCCGGCTTTCTGGAAGATGCCCCGGTAGGGGCATAGACATAAAATGTCGTCTTTTCGGTCGAGGTGCGAAGTTTCCCTCTGCAGGTTTTCGTGACATTGGGCATGAAGGCATTAGTCATTGCTCTATAAAGAGATAAGACTGAATTCTAAAATGGATCTTATAACAGTTCCCGATAGGAATGCTAGAGTCTGCACTTTGGTTGAGAAATTCAGACTCAAAATGTTGCAGTCACACGGGCGCAAGAAGAAAACAGCCTGGAAATGTCTTAGCCATAAAATATAGCGACATAGTGTAAAATCTTTAAAACATAGTTTGTAAAAACATTTTAATTTGTGTAACCTTGAATATTAAACAACTAGACTCTTCATTGATGAGTCAACCAATTAACGCCCGATTGTCTTGTTCTTTTTTCCCCCTTCAAAGTTTAAAAAAGGAAGAAAAATCATATGTAATGTATTGGTTCAGCATAGATTATGTCAACAATATGTTTTGTTCGCCTTTTTTATTCACCTAGTATCCCAAAATCACCCGATCTATAAATAGACCCCTGGGCGTTAACGCTATCAAAACATACTGTAATGATGAACGAATACATTTCAAACGGTCTGTAATTGCTTTAAACAATAAAGTTTAATCATAAAACACATAAACTCGACGGAAATGAAGAAGAAGGAGGAGGAGGAGGAGGAGGAGGAGGAGGAGGAGGAGGAGGAGGACAAGAATTTCCAAACTAAAGCTATTCTCAATAAAAATGCAAAAACACAATTTATTTTTCATTGAAATGTACCGTGTTCTTTATTATGAATAATCTTTGTATATTTAGTAAAGATCAAAATATAGACCGAACCTTATAAAGAAATTCAAACTAATAAGAATGAATGCGTCGAATCTGGCTAACGCTATAATACAAATTAGGTGCTTTAAGACATGTACAAGATCAAGAAGAATAGATAGTTTAATAAGAACATCATCGCAAAGTAGATAATCCCCTTTTTTCAAATCATGGGAATTTACAAATCACACCTTTATTCGTGTTCATTGCAATGACAACGTAAGACAGCACAGTAACAAGGATAAATAAATGGATAACGAGGATAGACACGCAGGTTGGCCTGTGTAACACGTAACTGCTGATTAGTTATTCTTACAACCAAAGAAATAAACATATAAGGTTGTCCCTACAGCAAACAATTCAGTAACGTATAATGTCAATTCCCTAACCGGGCAATTGCGTAGGTGATTTCATTCGAAAATTATAACATTAAAAAAATTCAGTGGTCTCTCAGGCCTCTAGCAACCAACGGGAGATTTTGTGTTCACCCAAAGATGAAGTTGACAACGCAAGATTTCGGGGTTATCATTTCCTTTTCTTCCTGTTTTGAACGGTAAAATCGTCATTTACGTATAAACAATGTAAAAATATCCTTAAAGATACATTTGGTGAAGTAGGTTTAAGGCAACAATTATGAATAACCAGAACGAATTCTAAAGAGATCGGTGTTTCTTAGTGAGAAATTTCGGGAAGAGGCCCAAGAACAGTTGCAATGATGAGAATACGAGATGTTCGAGCAAAGTTTAAATGAAATCGCTCAACATTTTACGAATAGATATATTTAGGTGCAATGGTATGAGTAAAATCCCCCAAAAATTTGTATCAACAGTTAGACGTGAGAAAATGTTGCTGGTGGATTCCACATAAAGCTACTCCCGATGAAAAATAATGCATTGGTTGCACAAAAAGATCTGTAATAACTGCAAGGCGGCACTTAATTTCGTTTGAAATATCGTACTGCTGATGACATTTTTATTTATCGTCATGATCCTGTAAAGAAAAATCTATCGAATGAATGGGACTTTCGAATAGAGCCTAAGTAAACGTAAGTGTGATGAATTCGCGTGCTAGTAGAACGATGGTTACTATATTCGGTATCTCTATATAATTTCATTCAATTCTTTAAGGCATCTTAGCTCCAAAATTATTTTTGAGTTGTGCTTTATTGCGATATCGTTATGATAAGTTGACGTATTTAGCATGAAAAAGGTCTTTAGCTTTGTCATTAAATGTTTCATTTTTTATTTAGGGTTAAAGTGTTTGTTTAAAGCTTGGGTTAGGGTAAACATGTTGATAAGGGATTTAGAGTGACCCTACTGCTAATTGGTACACAAATCGGTTTACCGCAATTTTTTTTAAAAAGTTTGTCAAAATGCCTAAAATAAAATATAACTTTACAACTTTATACATCGTTGCCTACCGCAAAATCGACAACCGTATGTGCTAAAGGACCCTCCACCATTCATTGTTGACCTAGCACCATTTGATTTCTTTTTATTTCCAAAACTGAAATCTAAATGAGTAAAATCACTTTTGCGTCATGACATGAACTAATTAAATATTATAAGAACCTGGTTTCAAGTGGCCCAGGAAGACAATATAATTGCTTTAAGCACTAGCTTCGAAGAATGCAGAAAGGTGCTGATATTAAAGGGGGATATTTTGAAAAACAATAAAATAACTTAAATCCTTTAAATTTAATCTTTCTTTGATTTTCTTAATACATTCAGTCTCTTCTACATATACTCAGCCAATCGCGCAATAATGTCAAAAAGATTCGCACATTACCCCTACACTGCAAAGGTAGAAGGGAAAGAGGAAGAAGATTCGCACATTACTTGGCCGTGTTTGATTTTGGATTGCTGATGTAGCAGCTGTAGGAGCTTTTATTTACTATATTACAAACGTTAAATATGTTATATTCTTCTCTAGCCCCTACGTAAAAACAATTTGTAGCAGACTTGAAGATATGTTTAAATGGTTTGGTCTATAGGTACCTGCAGTAGTAAAGCTATGATTTTTTTTTTCTGCGATCTCGTGGTATTGGATCTATATCAAATTTAAAATAAGTTACTCTCACACGTATCGTTCATAACGGGCTTTGTTTTCCTGCAGCACTGCTTCATAGTTTAGATGATTGTGTAGAATAGTTACCTACATGCAGTATTTTAGATCGAATCGTCCCATTCATTCTTGTAAACCGTTACTATGTATCTCTATCAAAGAAGATCGACTTCCAATTCCTTGGATTTTTCATTTGGTTTCGAGGGTTTAGAATGGACACCTTACGAAATTTTAAACTTATATGTGCTTTTTCTGTGATACTGCTGCCATTAACGCGATTGTGCAGTTCCGCACCAAGAGCATTGTCAAATTATATACTTTGTGCCGATTGACAGAAAACTCTAGGCGCTTGTGGTAATTCCAAGTCGTTCCTATGTTCCCCCCAACTGGTTAATTGCATTAGTGTTCCTGTTGCGTGGGCAAAACCCCGGAGGGTGCTCTTTGTCTACCGAGAAAAGCATGACCGCCAGTCGCTTGAGCTGATATCACTGTCTGGAATATAATAGGAAAAGGATTCTTCGGCTCACTGACAAATTCTTATAAAGTTAATCCCTTGCAAGTAGATTAGTAATTCAATTTCACAAATTGAAGTTTGCTGGATATGGAAGGTTTTTGACTGAAGGTGGTGTAAGTTGGTGCTCCTACTTAATCCTTTTGAGAAAATTATGAAAGAAACGGATTCCGCGTTTGTTGCATTTGTGACGGGAATTAATGAGTTGTATACTCCCGTTATGCTTCCAGCGTTTTGTGCTGCTGATGTCAAATTTGATTGTTTAGCTGCTATCTCTTAGAAGAGAGACCGTTAACTGTTTGGATATCTGCGGTATGATTAATTTAACATTTCATACTTTCCAGTTTACATTGAACGTTGTTTCTTTGGTTATAGAACATCTAACGGAATCCATTGGTTTCCATTCTTTTCACGTAGGCACGCCATTTTGGTCGGCATTGATCAATATTGTCTAGTACACTAAATGTTGTCAGCTTCTTCCTAATGACAAATTTTCTACTATTTGTCCTTTTGTGTCGAGTTATTTCCCATACTAAATAGCAGCTTCAACATTTATATTCGTCGTTGGTGTCTCTGCCCTCCAGCATTCATATCTACAGTAGTCGTAGTTACAGCAATGTTTTTTGTAGAATTTAAAATTGTTTTATCTCTTATTTTTGTAAGCAAAGTTCTTCAAATTGTCCAACAAATACGTTTCATTTACAAAGTTTAATATCTAGGGCGTTAGAATCAGACCAGTCAGACAAATTATATTCTAAGACGTTCAAGTTTAAAACAATCTTCCACCGTAGAGGTTCTTTCCTTTGGATGCCAGTATTTATTATTACAGTTTATTATTAATATTATTATATTATTATTGTTGTTATCT